>ML823969.1:96564-109673 GCA_009831015.1 Picea engelmannii
AAACAAGCAATTTCATAATCTTAAATATGAACAAGTAAACATACCATAAACATTTATCATGAAATGAAAATTGCAGATTTACTTACTTCAACAAGAATAATCAAGCATAAAAACCCTAGATCTACCAAAATTTCACCAAAAAATGATCCAAAATGCATCTAAACAAGTCTCCAAAGCAAGTGTGTCTCAAAATTTCAGCCAAGTACCCCAAAAAGGGCACCAATTTCAGTCCCCCTCTTGTGAGAGGTGAGTTATGATGTAAAAATGAATTTAGCCAGCCATATTTATATGGAAAATCCTAGCTTAATTACCCAACAGTTGTCTTTTCACGGTTTTGAGCCTACATGCCAATTTGCTCATTAAAATTAAAAATAAAATCAATTCTTTACAAAATAACCCTCAAAGGGTGACGTCATGCCCCTTTAGGGTGGCGTTAGGCCTCCTCAAGGAGACGTTGAGCTGGAAAAGCATGGCGCTAGGCCTCCAAAGGCCCTAATCTCTATCCACATGTGCCAATATCATCATTAAGGACCTCCTCCATCAAGTATCTATCAAACCCCAGCCCTAGGTGATGTCATGGACTAGGAAGGTGTCCTTTGGGCCTCCAAAGGCCAACGTTCAAGTGGGAGGTGGTAGAAGCCCATCCTAAGGTCATGTCAGAGTGTCTCCAAAGGCAACATCCTCTTCCTTCACTGTGCAACTGGTCATCACAATCTTTCCCCAAGCATGGGTCTCTACATCCATCATTGGGCTTCAAGCCCTCATGAAGGTGCAAGCTAATCATCTCCTCATGAATACATGTCCACCAAGCAAGGCCTTGCAAAGACAAAAAGGTACGCCCTCCAAGGGTCCATGAGTCACAAGTATCATAACAAGTAAACCACATCTAATAATCAACCCACCCAAACATGTGCATCAAACCCCCCTTTTCAAACTAAACAAATGCTTAAGGATGTTATACAATTTGTCAAATTTAGGTGTGAGAGGGGTCTCAAGGCATCCTATTGGGTCCGCCATTCCCCAAGTCCAAGGTGTTTCCCGAGAGAACCCCATCTAAGCCATGTGTGCATGTGAAGTGGAGTGGGGTGAACTTTTGGGCATGGGGCTCATGACATACAAGGGTTTGTATTGTCTCATTTATGGGTGCCTTGGCAGAGGGTGAGTTGCCCTTTGTCCGCGATGCAACATCGTTTATTGCCATTAATTTATTAAAGGCCAAACACTGAGTACTCCCAAAGGTGAATCGATAAGGGCAAGGGCAATACCACAGTGTCACTTGAAGCTAGAGGTACACAGAGTGCCATATGCATGGAAATAAAGGGACACCGCATGAGTGTACACACCTCAACAAGTGGGACATCTATTTATTGTGTATTTTGTTTTTGCAGGTCTTTGATTTTTTTTAAGAGATAACGGTTCATTGTTTCTCAAGATCTCTTGGGTGAGCATCTGAAAGGTTTTAGGATTGGTTTTTACCTTTTTCCAGCTACTTTCCCCTCTGGGCCTTTAGCCCCTTCTTCCCATGAAATGAGGTACAATCCCTTCTTGGGTCAATACACCAGATAATGCCAAAAGATAAAGAGACGAAATGGAAGAAGTATGGAAGGTGATAAGTATGATCGAGAATGGATGATGACTCTTCAAGGAACCCCCCAGTAGCACTCTATTCCCGAGGGTGACCAACTTACTAGGATAACATGATACCCCCCGGGGTTAAATAAGGCAAAGAGTATAAATTCCAAGCAAACGTTCTGTAATCAAGAAAGATTCTTTGCAACATGTTCAAATGCTTCAAATATTAGAGTGACACTTACCATGATACCCAGACTCATTACCTCATGGAGCAAGACCCATTTCCCTCTAGGACCAGACCAGTGTGGTGGATGTTGTCGTTGGTGATGTGTGGAATGCATCATGAAATGAAGGGGCCCTCCAGGGCTATTCTCTTTCCATCTGGCTCTCGACACCTCATGTTTGCAACCTGTGGGCCTTGAGACATGATCTCCTTAGTTACCCCCAGGTTGGGGGTAACATATGGCTCCTACTCGGGGACATGTGCTCACCGTAGAGCGCATGAGAACCACAGCATCTCTGGTATGACATGTGCCTGCCAAAACTCAGACAAGGGCATTAGAGTATCTAGGGTGGTACTATCACCCTTTGTCCATATATGATAAAAAACAAAAGCAAATGTTGAAAGAAAGTATCTCTACTCTAACATGTAATCATGATCATATAATATATACAAATGAAATAAAGTAATATGAAAATGAAAATGCAACTACACTAACATGATATGCATGGTATATACAATGGATGCAAATGCTTACCTACCTATACTTACTTGTTACTTGAATGTTAGGTATAGTCATATAACCAGTGAAACCATCCTAGCAATATATCATAATACCTACCTCTATGCTTCATCATAAACCAAAACAATGATAAGTTAAGCACAAAAATAACATGTGTTAGAGCATGCATCATATCATAAGGAATCGTAAAATCCAACTCATGGAGGCGGGCGGGAGGAACAAAATCATGCCAAGAGGTATCACCACAACCTTTCCCTATCTATCCCAGAACAGGGCCAAGAAAATCAGACGAAGGTAGATCCTCATCCTCAGCTACAAGGTTATCTCTAGAAAATTGAAAAGAAGGGATGAGATGGAATCTATGGGAAGTTCTACGGTTTTCTATGGGAAAAGAGGGTGCAAGGTAAGGGATGAAACCATGCCTAGAGAAAAAATTTAGCTCCCAACCAAAGGCTTGTTGATTTTGTGTATGAAACTGGAAAGGCCTGCAACCAACCAAAGGTTGAAAACAACTCTATATGACAAGTGGGTGACCATCATGAAAGGAACCCCCAATCATATTTGTAGCAGAATGGCAAGATGATAGTAGAGTAGGTTGGAAATTCTTATCACAAAAATCCGCTCTAGGGAAACCGTGTCCTCACCCTTATCAAAATTAGAGCACCATGATGGTTGAAATTTTTCTTCATAGAATAAATCCAACTGCTCAAAAGAATAAGAATCAAACTCCTCAGGGCAAGACCGAAAATCATCATGAGAATACTGCAAAAGGTCATCCCTGGGTGGTTGGAACAAGTTTGTAACCATGTCATCTTCATGTTGCCAAACATCTGGATAATAGCAATTACATATGGTTGTTGTAAAGGCAACAATTGAAAATGACCTTCAACATTGTAAATGGGGTCTCCATTACGACCAACCACATCCCATTTACGTCTCCCAACATGTATGAACTCATCAATATTGTAAATCACATCATTACCTTTATCATAACATGAAGGGCCTAGTACATCCAAGGGTTCCTCTATTTCTTCACTTTATGAATCATAGAACAGGGCATCATCAAAAACCTGGAAAGGGAAATGACTTACCTTCTTCTTGTGCAGGAGGGACAAAGGCTTGGATGACTTCATCAAATGGAGGAGCAGATATCATCACTTCTTCCTCATGACTCGCCTATTCAGGCTCTCGTTTTTCAATCAAGTCTTCGTTGTCTTCAATAGAATCATGGGATAGTTCTTGTTCCCCTTTGAAAGATTGGTAATCTTCTTCATAAATCTCTTCCTCGGGCTCTTCCTTTGGAAATGCACAATCTTCAAGGCCTTCATCCCAAGAACACTCAAGGTTTGAAGGATATTGGTTAACAAGTTGAGCTTCCCTAAGTTCTTCTACAATCTCAGTAGTGAACCCTTCATCATCTGAGACCATTGTGAGAACTTGAAGAACATCTTCATACGTTTGGTAACCAGGGCACCAATACTCAATAAATTTCCTAATGATATCTATGAGAGAAGATATGGCCTTTGGCTCACAACAAACCTTGATCCAATCTCCTACTTTCGGGGGGAAACAATATATGAAAAATGCTATTTGTACATCTTCATGAGGTGTTCCTAATTCATATAGACACTCAAGAAACCTTGAAATATGAAGGGCATGAGAACCCTCCTCAAATTTTGGATAGTCGTCCAACTATCTTTTATCTATTTTGAACTCATTTGGATACCCATGAATACTCCCAAAATAAATGGAGGGAAATCTTTCATGGAGAGCCATAATTCCATCGCTTGGAAAATAGCTCAAAAGGTATCAGTGGAGTCGCCAAATAACCCTTTTAGGATTATCAAAGGAAGTGAGGGAATCACCCTCAGTGGCGTTGCAAGGTAAGCTTGTAGGATAAGGGCTTCGGGAAAAAGCTTACCAAAGATGTGTCGTTCAGGAAAATTGACTCGATTCTCCCCGGCAACAGCGCAAAAAAATGTTATCGCGCAATTTGTACTTGCCCAAAGCCCAAGGCAAGTAAGGGAGATTGGCATAACAAACAAGATATCCTATCAAGTAAGGTCTACCCCAGGGGAGGCGTCCCTGGTAACCTAAAGAGATGGAAAATTAGGGTTAGTGTCAAAATATATTCCCCCCTCTCACTGGTTACCAAAGTTACTAAGTCAATGTCTATGAATTGAGGTTAATGAAGTGTTTGATGTACCTACCCGAAACAAGACAATATAGCATGCATATACAATGATCCCAAGTACAAATATGTTAATAATAATACCTCAGTAGACAACAGACAATGACAATAAGTGCTAGCTGATATAAAATTGCAGCAAAATAATAGTTTACAACAGCAAAGAGTAATTTGTAACAGCTGCAAGAAATATGCCTCAAAAATGCTTGAAAAGACAATGAAAATATAGCATTTATTGTATAGAATGATAATGACTTGTCACAAAATTTTTGTGAAGTGATTACCTAGCATTTAAAGACAATTATGCAGAAATTTTGCTGCAGTTAGATGGTTGTAGAAATTATTTATAACAGCAGCAACAAAGTTAGAGATCTAAGCTAAGTTAGTGCTAGAATTTGTTAGTCCAAGCTTAAGAGAATAGAGTTTAAGTGTTTGATCAATCCTCCAACAAGGGAGAAATGAGAACTAGTGTCTTTTAGGGCTTATGGAGTCAATTATATCGGCACAATAACTAGGAGAAATAACAATGATTATACTTGTCTAAGAGATGAAAAGGTGGAAGCTTGACGAGTAGCACCTTAAGTCCTCCAGTACCAAGCCCTTAAGAGAAGGTTCAACTAGGGTGTAGGCACTTCTAGGCCCTATCGATTTGTCCTATTCTTAGACTCTTGAAATATATTTAACGCAATAAGAACTAGACAAAGCTTCTAAAGTGCTAGCACTTTTGGGCTCTACAAGTTTGTCAAGGCAAGATCTTCTTAGGCAAGACTAGCAAAACAAAGAGCAAGAAAAAAGAACCTTTTGTTTCTTACCCCTAGGGTTTTCAAGCAAGCAATTTCAAAATCTTAAATATGAACAAGTAAACATACCATAAACATTTATCATGAAATGAAAATTGCAGATATACTTACTTCACCAAGAATAATCAAGCATAAAAACCCTAGATTTGCCAAAATTCCACCAAAAAATTATCCAAAATTCATCTAAACAAGTCTCCAAGCAAGTGTGTCTCAAAATTTCAGCCAAGTACCCCAAAAAGGGCACCAGTTTCAGTCCCCCTCTTGTGAAAGGCGAGTTATGATGTAAAAATGAATTTAGCCACCATATTTATATGGAAAATCCTAGCTTAATTACCCAACAATGATGTCTTTTCACAGTTTTGAGCCTACGTGCCAATTTGCTCATTAAAATTAAAAATAAAATCAATTCTTTACAAAATAACCCTCAAAGGGTGATGCCATGCCCCTTTAGGGTGACGTTAAGCCTCTGCAAGGAGACATTGAGCTAGAGGAGCATGGCGCTAGGCCTCCAAAGGCCCTAATCCTTGTCCACACATGCCAACATCATCATTAAGGACCTCCTCCATCAAGTATCCATCAGACCCCAACCCTAGGTGATGTCATGGGCTAGGAAAGTGTCCTTTGGGCCTCCAAAAGCCAACGCTCAAGTGGGAGGAGGTAGAAGCCCATCCTAAGGTCATGTCAGAGTGCCTCCAAAGGCAACGTCCTCTTCCTTCACTTTGCAGCTGGTCATCACGATCTTGCCCCAAGCATGGGGTCTCTACATCCATCCTTGGGCTTCAAGCCCTCATGAAGGTTCGAGCTAATCATCTCCTCATGAATACTTGTCCACCAGGCAAGGCACTGAAAAGAAAAAACGGTACGCCCTCCAAGGGTCCATGAGTCACAAGAATCATAACAAGTAAGCCACATCTAATAATCAAACCACCCAAACATGTGCATCAAACCCCCCTTTTCAAACTAAACAAATGCTTAAGGACGTTATACAATTTGTAAAATTTAGGTGTGGGAGGGGTCTCAAGGCATCCTATTGGGTCCATTATTCCCCAAGTCCAAGGTGTTTCCCGAGAGAAACCCATCTAAGCCATGTGTGCATGTGAAGCGGAGTGGGGTGAACTTTTGGGCATGGGGCTCACATGACATACAATGTTCTGTATTGTCTTATTTATGGGTGCCTTTGCAGAGGGTGAGTGCCTTCGCCTGCGATGAAACATTTTTCCAAGCCAGTTTACTACAATTAATTTATTAAAGTCCAAACACTGAGTACTCCCAAAGGTGAATCGATAAGGGCAAGGGGAAATACCACGGTGTCACTTGAACCTAGAGGTACACAGAGTGCCATATGCATGGAAAGAAAGGGACACTGCATGAGTGTACACACCTCAACAAGTGGGACATCTATTTATTGTGTATTTTTCTTTTGCAAGTCTTTGATTTTTTTTAAGAGATAACGGTTCATTGTTTCTCAAGACCTCTTGGGCGAGCATCTGAAAGGTTTTATGATTGGCTTTTATCTTTTACCAGCTACTTTCCCCTCTGGGCCTTTAGCCCCTTCTTCCCATGAAATGAGGTACAATCCCTTCTTGGGTCAATACACCTGAAAATGCCAAAAGATAAGGAGACGAAATAGAAGAAGTATGGAAGGTGATAAGTATGATCGGGAATGGACGATGACTCTTCAAGGAACCCCCCAGTAACACATGACAATAAAAATTGTGATGTGAGGGGTAAGGGGGGGGTTTTATTTATAGTTTAGGCTAGGGTAATAAAATTATAAATTAATTTAAAATAATTATTAAATATAACATGTTATAATTAACATTTAATTTAAACTTTATTTAACCCTTAAGACAAAACAACATAAAACCCCAAGCCAACACAAGCAAGGGTAAGGGAGGGTTTAGGAGGAGTTACAAGGTGGCAATACTTGTTCATTCATGTTCAAGGTGACCTTATTAACTTTATCATCATTGCATATGGGATACATCCCTCATGTGGTCATGTCCTCCTTCAAGGAGGGTCATACACCAACAAAATACTTGATCGAGGATCAAGTTGCCCCGGAACTTTTTCTGGAGTCTTATCCACCAAGGTCCAAGACCAAGGATCAACCCATGCCCTAGGCATGGGTACCCTGGACCATGCCCAAGGGCCCTAGACTTATCTAGGGGCTTTAACTGCTTGGTCCTAGACCAAGAACCCCAATCATATACTGGGGGCCCTCTCAGGGGTCTTTACTGCTTGGTACCAGTCCAAGAACCCTAGTTATCTACTGGGGGCCCTCTCAGGGGTCTTTACTGCCCTAGGCATGGGTACCCTGGACCATGTCCAAGGGCCCTAGACTTATCTAGGGGCTTTAACTGCTTGGTCCTAGACCAAGAACCCCAATCATATATTGGGGGCCCTCTCAGGGGTCTTTACTGCTTGGTACCAGACCAAGAACCCTAGTCATCTACTGGGGGCCCTCTCAGGGGTCTTATCCACCAAGGTACAAGACCAAGGATCAACCCATGCCCCAAGCATGGGTACCTTGGACATTTCCAAGGGCCCTAGTCATATCTAGGGGCTTTAGCTGCTTGGTCCCAAACCAAGAACCCCAGTCATATACTGGGGGTCCTTACAAGGGTCTTTTTCCATGGCACTAACTATTTGGTCCCAGACCAAGAAACCCCAGAGGTGCACCTGGGGGCCCTAGATCTCAGCTAGGGTCTTTACCATCCTTCCGGAGAATGGCTCTTGCAGCTGCTATAAATTTAACACTTTCGAAGAGCAATGTCACACCTCCTCAATGATGGCCCAAAGTCTAAGGATGTGATCAATAGTTTGGTGCTCAAGTCAGAATCCAACCTATCCTCTAGCTCTAAGTTGCCTCCTCTCAATCTCCCCGGAGAGGAGAGCTTCAGATGGAGGACTGTAACATAGAGTTTGGAAAATGTGCGACCTACCCTGATTGTCCTATAGTTGTTGAGATCCGTACTAGAGCCTAATCTGTGGATCGAGTGAATAATGTGATGTGACCAAGACTATGGAAAACCCATGTATACCACATGGTGGAACAAGTCGGCTAGGGGGTTATCCATAGCGTGAAGACCCTACTTGAAGTGTTCTGCCTAGAACCCTTCCTCATCCACTGCTTTGCTAGTGTTCATCATCCAAATGACATCTTCAATATCTCGATATGAAAATAAGTAGCAAGAAAGGGGGGGAGAGGTAACCGAGATTAGGGGTTGCCCAGAGACATCATAAAGGGAAGAGGTATGGGTAAACATGGATTTTGGATCGAGAGGAAGAGGAGAGTGGCAAGGAAAGATGGTACACCAGAATTTTTTGGGGGAACGGATAAGGGAAGACACAACTTGCATCTCCTTTGGGAAATAACAAGGTGCTTCTTACGGTGGAGAAGGCGGCAAGAAGAAGCCATGAGATGGGCGTAAGAAGGGTGAGATTGAGTGAAGGCATGTCGAAGTTGACTATGGAAGATTTTACATTCGTTGTCATACCACTTGTTCATGGGACAAGATCAAGTTTTTAAGGAAGGTGAGGCGGTTGTACAATCGACAAAATAAATCAATATGATGTCCTCAAACACTACTCAAAGGTTGCCATCTCCAATCATCAATCTAGCCATAGAAACCTTGGTTGTTGACACTAATCCAAGATTTTGACTTCTACACTTCTTCTCTACTAATCTGAGAGAAGCATTGCAACCATGCCAAGAGAAATTTCAATACACAAATGAATCCCTATGATCAAGATGGTTAGGGTGTCTATATGGTCAAGATGTTAATGGCAAAGATTTCTGAACTCGTTGAATAGAAGGTGTGGGATGCGATTCTTGCTCAAAAATAGTAGAATCAACAAAGGTCACTGACTCAAGCTCTAGCATATCATCAATGGATAGTTCAAAATCTCGAGACCTACACAAATTAGTGTATGAGGGATTAAAATGAGTCGCATATGGCAATGAAGTCTCATATCCAAGGCCTTATCTCAACAGTCTCATCACAAGGTCAATGGAAGAAACAATACCCTACCCATGCATGTCAAGCCCACCACCAGTGTATCCCATCTAAGGAAGCAATTTGGACCCAACACCTCGAGTATGTCGCTCAAAATCAGGAGGCAACGATCCATGAGTAATCACTAAAGCAAAAAGAAGTGAAAGGAATGCCCTTTGATACAGGTTGAGTATCCTCTCACATCATGTCAGCTTTCTCTCATATTTCATCGATGTTAAGGGAGGAAAGCTCAAGTGTGCCTTTTAGTGTACGAGTAGATGAATAAATAGAAGTAGGCGCAGAAATTTGCAATAAACTATTATGTTGCTTATGTTTTGCTTTTTCATTCTACAAATGAATAATAGTAGTTTGCTAAGAGGCATTAATATCATGTAGAGAGAGAACTTCATTGCAAAGTTGAACAACTTGCTTATTGAGCATAGCAATGATTTTTTGTAACAAAACAATATGTTTCTTCTTTCCTTTTCCACACAGAGTATTTCTTCATCTTCCTGGAGCATTTGAAGAGACGTGTTTTCTTCTTGAAGGACATCCATGGTGAAAAAAATATTTCTCCTTTCATGCAAAAATGCCCTAAATGGATTCAAGAAATCAACCAATAAAAAATATTACACTAAGGGGAATAGAACCTTGGTCTTCTGCCTCCACCAAAAAACTTTACCAATTCGGTTGTTGGAAACTTTTGATAAAGACACAGATATATATCTCAAACCTATGCAAATGACCTTCGAGTCCAAAGGCTAAGACAACTCAAGATGACAAGTCAACCCACTATTCTTCAATGTTGCTTGGTTGTATTTAATCAACCTTCACACTACTAGTTATATGGATAATCTTGAGTTTGAATAGGCACATTGATGGAATTTGGGCACACTTTTGACAGTTGTTGCCACACAGAATGTCACAAGTGTTCATGTATTGGGCAACTCAAACAATAGGTCGTGTAGGTCAATTATAATAGCCACAGATCAAAGAAAGGATAGAAGTACATCATAGATCCCGCATGTATGAATCCTTGTAGGTATGAGGAGTACCAAAAAACAATGTAACACACCCCCAGCCGCCTGCCAGGGAGTGCCACTTCAAACTTTCTTTGCTCCGATACCAATTTGTAACATACCCAACCACTCAGGCCGAGCACATTCCACCAATCTTCTCTTGTCATCAGCTTTGATACCATCTGTAGCATACTCATGCCATGGAACTCTGCTCTGAAAACCATTTACCAACAATTCCACTGAAATTGCTCTGACACAACTATGTCACTAATTAAAACATAAACATACATTCTACAATACGTAATTATATATATATTCATAACAAATTATACACAATCACAAAAGAATATACATAAAGCATAAATTCATGACAATGATTGCATAAATATTACTGCAAACATAATTTAACACACAGTTAGCACTTATCTTTTGAATAAAAGACACCAACTGTAGGCAGACCTTCCACGTTCTTCCCAGCCTTAGACCGCATTGTTCATAAATCTCAATAGTGGGTCACCCCTGAGCTGGGGCTAAACTCCACTTGGGCAAGGGTTCCCAACCTAAAGCATTTCACTCAACAAGAGCACAATCACAAGTAACTCAGACACAGGTGACTCAATTACTAGAAAGTCCATCACAAATGCCAATTCGCACTAACAGCCTACAGTCTCTCATTTCCCACATGCATGTCCCACCCTAGGAAGTGTGCCCCTTCTCTGCTTAACAGTCCTTCGACTACCCACTTCCCTTCCAAGGCTTCAGCAACAGGTCGGACGGGAAGTCTCAGAGCCCTATCGCTGCAGTTTGATACCTCGAGAATAAATCCCAACAATTATCTCACCTGGAGAGAATGCAATCTTCCACGGGCCTGACAACCCGCCTCTTTAGTCTATCTCTCCAAGATCATTCATACACAGGTATCTGCGACAATATTCAGCACGTTGGTCGCAATAACAATCGGCTCATAACAACCAACAGGTTCATTCACTGAACAACTCTATGACAGAATAATCGGCTACTTCCCATAGCTCGTGATGGTCGAATGGGTCTCCCCCTTGGACAGAATGTCAGAATGGACTAAGTCCAAACCATTTGACTGCATGTTCCCAACTTGACACCTGTCAGGTTGAGAACTTCCTTTAGCCACTTGTCCCCTCCCAAGGACTTAGGATATTATAATATATCCTTACTTTACACTTTTTAAGAAATATTAATAAAATATTCTTTTTTGAGTTTAAGCCCCTTTAACCCAGCCCCCCTTGACCTCAGCTAGTGGAGTTTAAGCCCCCCCAAACTCTTTTGTGTGGTCGCTCTGCCACAGGGATGTATTTTCATTAAATTTCATGTGATTACATTTACATCTCAGTACAGAAGTACTGATCTTTCGCATACAAGTTCACCAGCCTCAAAATAAACACTCTGCGCACTGAAAACCAATGCGTGCACAACTTCTGGGCTGCAGGCACTTTTTCTTCAATTCGCCCCCCTCGCTCCTTTACACAGGTGCGCGTTACATCGTGACTTATATACAAACGGCTTCTCTGGCCTTCAAAACCTGCGCACTAAGCTAGTGCGCGTTGAATTCAAGGTTGCACGCCTTTTCCTTCAGTGCACCATCCTTTCGCACTAACACTTGTGCGCGTTGCATTCATTAAGTTGTTCCACTTTCAATGCACCATTCCCATGTACTTACACAGGTGCGCGCCAAAACATTAAACTATGCGTTGTATCTTACCCCTGTGCGCACTCCTTTGATGTGAGATCTTCCCGCACTAAATAAATGCTTGCATAACCAAACTAACAAACTTGTTGCTTCAGCTCACCAGCTTATAAGTAAAGTACAATTACATTGATATTTACACTAGGGAATCGGCCTAGGGGTATTACAAACAATATGATCTATAAAAAAATCACATATAACTACTAGAAATCACGATTTCCATTGCTAGAGGACTTCGTTGAAGGAGAGCAGACATCATAGAAACCACAATCTAATAGGGCTTTGCTTTTTTCATGTTGATGCATTTTAGAGATTCAAATCATGGATTTGTTCAATGTGTGACCAAAGATATGGGATCCACGCTCACTTTTCAACCCATGAGCACTGTGATCGAATCCTTTCATAGCTTAGGCAAAAGATTTCAATATATTATGCATGCCAAAAATAGCTATGAGAAGCAATGAAATGGCGCCAACTATAAACCACGGATTGTATCCTCCACACTTCTTCTACGCTTTACTTATATCATTTGCACTCTTGACGGGTTGGGCTCATTCATTGAAGTCCCTATAACGACAGAGTTTTTGTTACACTCCAAAAATTGTTGCAAGAATATTTATGACTTGATATGAACTAATCAAACAGTGCAATTCTAATGCATACATACCCATTCGCAGCACTGAAGGGAGATTGAAGAATGCTACTAAACTCACATTGAATGAGTGAGGAGAGGAATTGTTTAAATTATCCCAAGTCTGATAACTCCCTTCATACTAAACAACCATATCCATACAAGCATTCATAGAACAAGGATTATCAACTTATCATATAATCAAAATCATAAGGTGCATGTTTTATTTCTCATGAAAGACTTGCTTTGATAACATGCTCAGATTTGGCATGGATAAACTGTTAAATTTACATGCAGCAGCGAGAGCCATTCTCCTGGAAGATGGCCAAGACCCTAGACGAGATCTAGGGCCCCCAGTGCTCTCCTGGGGTATGTGGTCTGGGACATATATTGATGAAGACCCTAGGTTAGTAACCAGGGCCCCTGGTTTGTAACCAG
>ML823969.1:118211-130336 GCA_009831015.1 Picea engelmannii
ATATATATATATATATATATATATATATATATATATATATATATATATATATATATATATATTCATAACAAATTATACACAATCACAACAGAATATACATAAAGCATAAATTCATGACAATGATTGCATAAATATTACTGCAAACATAATTTAACACACAGTTAGCACTTATCTTTTGAATAAAAGATACCAACTATAGGCAGACCTTCCACGTTCCTCCTAGCCTTAGACCGCACTGTTCATAAATCTCAACAGTGGGTCACCCCTGAGCTGGGGCTAAACTCCACTTGGGCAAGGGTTCCCAACCAAGCTAAAGCATTTCACTCAACAAGAACACAATCACAAGTAACTCAGACACAGGTGACTCAATTAATAGAAAGTCCATCACAAATGTCAATTCACACTAACAGCCTACAGTCTCTCATTTCCCACATGCATGTCCCACCCCAGGAAGTGTGCCCCTTCTCTGCTTAACAGTCCTTCGATTGCCCACTTCCCTTCCAAGGCTTCAACAACAGGTCGAACAGGAAGTCTCAGAGCCCTATCGCTGCAGTTTGACACCTCGAGAATAAATCCCAACAATTATCTCACCTGGAGAGAATGTAATCTTCCACGGACCTAACAACCCGCCTCTTTAGTCTAGCTCTCCAAGATCATTCATACACAGGTATCTGCAACAATATTTAGCACATTGGTCGCAATAACAATCGGCTCATAACAACCAACAGGTTCATTCACTAAACAGCTCTATGACAGAATAATCGGCCACTTCCCATAGCTCGTGATGGTCGAATGGGTCTCCCCCTTGGACAAAATGTCAGAATGGACTAAGTCCAAACCATTTGACTACATGTTCCCAACTTGACACCTATCAGGTTGAGAACTGCCTTTAGCCACTTGTCACCTCCCAAGGACTTAGGATATTATAATATATCCTTACTTTACACTTTTTAAGAAATATTAATAAAATATTCCTTTTTGGGTTTAAGCCCCTTTAACCCAGCCCCCCTTGACCTCAGCTAGTGGAGTTTAAGCCCCCCAAACTCTTTTATGTGGTCACTCTGCCACAGGGATGTATTTTCATTAAATTTCATGTGATTACATTTACATCTCAGTACAGAAGTACTGATCTTTTGCATACAAGTTCACCAGCCTCAAAATAAACACTCTGCGCACTGAAAACCAATGCGTGCATAACTTCTGGGTTGCACGCACTTTTTCTTCAGTTCGCCCCCCTCGCTCCTTTACACAGGTGCGCGTTACATCATGACTTATATACAAACAGCTTCTCTGGCCTTCAAAACCTGCCCACTAAGCTAGTGCACGTTGAATTCAAGGTTGCATGCCTTTTCCTTCAGTGCACCATCCTTTCGCACTAACACTTGTGCGCGTTGCATTCATTAAGTTGTTCCACTTTCAATGTGCCATTCCCATGTACTTACACAGGTGCGTGCCAAAACATTAAACTACGCGTTGTATCTTACCCATGTGCGCACTCCTTTGATGTGAGATCTTCCCGCACTAAATAAATGCTTGCATAACCAAACTAACAAACTTGTTGCTTCAGCTCACCAGCTTATAAGTAAAGTACAGTTACATTGATATTTACACTAGGGAATCGGCCTAGGGGTATTACAAACAATATGATCTATAAAAAAATCACATATAACAACTAGAAATCACGATTTCCATTGCTAGAGGACTTCGTTGAAGGAGAGCAGACATCATAGAAACCACAATCTAATAGGGCTTTGCTTTTTTTCATGTTGATGCATTTTAGAGATTTAAATCATGGATTTGTTCAATGTGTGACCAAAGATATGGGATCCACACTCACTTTTCAACCCATGAGCACTGTAATCGAATCCTTGCATAGCTTAGGCAAAAGATTTCAATATATTATGCATGCCAAAAATAGCTATGAGAACCAATGAAATGGCGCCAACTATAAACCACAGATTGTATCCTCCACACCACTTCTACACTTTACTTATATCATTTGCACTCTTGACGGGTTGGGCTCATTCATTGAAGTCCCTATAACAACAGAGTTGTTGTTACACTCCAAAAATTGTTGCTTGAAGATTTATGACTTGATATGAACTAATCAAACAGTGCAATTCTAATGCATACATACCCATTCGCAGCACTAAAGGGAGATTGAAGAATGCTACTAAACTCACATTGAATGAGTGAGGAGAGGAATTGTTTAAATTATCCCAAGTCCGATAACTCCCTTCATACTAAACAACCATATCCATACAAGCATTCATAGAACAAGGGTTATCAACTTATCATATAATCAAAATCATAAGGTGCATGTTTTATTTCTTATGAAAGACTTGCTTTGATACCATGCTAAGATTTGGCATGGATAAACACATCACATAAACACTTCATAGACTTGATGAACCCATTCAAAGAATACAATAATAAATAGAGAGAAACGTCATGTATAAGTGCCCATCGGCTTAAAACACTTTATATTAGAGCAAATAGCTCTTGTGATGTTGTACAAATGATACTTGACTGTGTAATTATATACACTCAAGAAATAGGGCGCCCTCCCAAAAAGGGGTTATCAGCCCAAATAAGTAGGGTGCACTCCCTAGTAGTGTTATTGAGCCCACATATCTAAGTTGACTAAATTAACCTTCACCATAACCTAGTGATACAATAAATGATCATATTGGATTGTTCTCGGTTGTATTTGTACCATATTTTGTACCCATAAAAACATGTTCTTAGATGTATTTGTACCATATTTTGTACCCATGACCATATCTTTGCAACTAATATTGAGATAATATACATGAGAGTGGTACTTATGTATTGGGTATCCTGCGTTGGGCTCCCATGAATGTATTTGCCACAATATCACTAATATTATGTGACATTTATTATTCTTCCCATATTTATGTGTGATTTTTGTTGTGTATGCACCGTCTAAAATACTACATGGCATCTATTATTACCCAAACCCTCACTTATAGTGATAAAGTCCTAAAGCACAAGTATGACCATGGAAGAACTAAGAGGGGGCTACCCACTGTCACCGCAATAGCTCCCTCTCTCACTTTAGGCCAGCTCTCCTCAAGCACAAGGGGGTTTCCCTAGTAAAATATATCATTAACTTTAGAATTAAATTGATGGGTAGGCCAAGACTAGTGTCAATCCATTTGGGCTAGTGGAGTGAAAGAATAAAACTAGAAGGGCTGGTTTATGTGATAAGGATAGTGTGAGGCTGGAATGAACAAGCTAAATCAATCCTATCTTGTTGTCCACAAATGCAAAAAATTGATTTGAGGAACCCTAATGAAGGAGTACCTCCAAACATGCAAAATTGTGTGTTTACCAACAAACAATGTAAATTTACAGCCAACTCTTAATTAGGAAGAAAGATACAAATTGATATTTCCAGCAATAAACACAAAAACTAAAAGGGTGATAACCCACAATTAAGCTCTTCTAAACAAAGGAACAATGTTACCCAAAATCTAGCCCTTCATAACACAATTGCACCAAGAAATTTCCAGTGTTTGACACTCTGTGAATTAGGTCCAAAACATTATGTCTCACAAGAAAAATCCTTACTTACATTGCCTTCAAGATGTTCAACTAAGTGCCAAGGGGGATCTCTCCAATCCAACCATCCCAAAAATTGAGAGAGAAAATTCTTATATAGATTTGAGCTCAATCTCCTTTACAATAAAATATTGATTAGTGGAATCTAGATCCACTTTGTTCTCCAAGAAAAATACTAGAAAAAAACTAAATTATTACATAATGGGCTCTCCAAGGCAAAATGTCCTCACAAAATAATAAAATAGTGCGGCCACAATGAATGGGGAGCCACGTGTCTCTTCCTTGTGCAAAAAGTCCTTCAAGATGATCTTCAATAACTACCTCCAAATAAATAATAACAAATGCCAAGACAAAGGATGCAGGCACTCTCCAAGAGGAGTTAATTCTCCTTGAGATTGAAAATATGCCAAGTTAGGGCATTCTCCAAGAAGACCTTTAAATCTTCAATATAATATAAAATACTTCCTTAAAGAGGTGCACCTTAGGAAAATGTGCAAGAAGGCGGCTTTGGCCCACCTTGACTTAGCCATTATATAAAATAATCCACAAGAAGAGATGTGCCCTTGAGAAGTGTGTAATAAGGTTACTATGGGACCACATTGACCAAGCTTAAAATAAAATAACCATGGAGGTTGCACCCTTGAAGAGTGTGCAAGAGCATTTACAGCCTTACATCAACAAACAATATAATTATCCCCAAACAGAGTGTGCCCTAGGAGGGATGTGCAAGAAAGGTGGAACGATATCCAATACAAGGATGAAGAAGCCCCAAAACCATGTGCAACCATATGAAAAAATGTGCCCAAAACCATCAAATCCTCTAAAAACCAAGGCCAAAAGGATGGAACGACCTAGTAATGTGTGCAAGGTAGTTAGGACTCCTCCATACATGTGCCAAGATATTGATGTTTTTAGTAGCATCGAACAGGTACTTCCACGTAGGTTTGTGTCAACACGTGGGAGTCGTCCTGAATGCCTCTCAGAACCTTTGGAGATTCATTTTATGTAAGTGAATGTACTTTTGTAATTAATGTGAGTTTAATTTAATTAAATGCCTAAGTATTTGGCATTAGTAATTAAATTAAGTCTTAGTTGTTAGGTCTAAAGTGAACATGAGATTAGATCTCAGACATTAATCACTTTAGGAGATCTAGGGTTTTGGACTTAGGGTAAAACTCAAGGTTATAAAAAACAACCTAGGTGAGAGGGGGAGACACAGTGATGTACACAAAGAGTGAGTGAGCACTCAGGTGTGTAGGGGCAGGAGTCGAGGAAAGGTGCAAGGGGGCAGCAAGGGAAGTAGCACCCAGCAAGATCGAAGCACTGATCTTGGGTAATAGGCTAGGCTATTTGTTGCATTTGTATTTCCTCAGAAGGGCTGCATTTGTATTTCCTCACAAGGACCATTATCCCAAGACGGGAGCTCTGATTTTATAGCAATAAAATCATCACAGATCTGTTCCAGCAAGGGTTTTTCCAAGGGTATTTACCCGATATTACGTGTGCAAAAGTGTTTGGTTTTCGATTAATGCTTCCGTTGAATTTGTCATTAATAACCTAGATATACTATTATTCAGTAAATGTGTTTTGCTTGGAATTAATGGTCAAGTGCTAGTTTCAGGTTAATTAACATGGCATCAAAGCCGAGACTCTGAAAGGTGAAACCGGATTGCACAGAACGTGATTTACAATGAGAAAAAATTTATTTGGTCTGCAGGAAATTTTTACTACAAACAAGCTACGAGGTTAAATTAATTTTTTTTAAAAGGGAACAGCATACAAGTCATATGTACAACCGTCCTACAATCGTCGTCATACAGCATATGGCCGCAGGCTGCAGATTAGAGCTCATGCGATTGGTTGCAGACAAAAGGTAATCGAGTTGTTAAAGTGTGTATGGCTGAGGAGTTGTGATCGTGAGCTGGCATATTTAGTAGCCAACAGTAGAATAGATCTGATTGGGCAGGAGCTAGTGGAGTAAGCTGCTAAGGGAGGACGATCGCCTGCAGAGGCCGAAAGCTAAGTAGAGGAGTGGTTGAGACTGGACTGCAGCAAATCAGTCGCCAAGTGATCAAGGACACAGCTGGCAGGAGCTGAGGCAGCAAGCAGCAAGCGACCACCAGCGGATAGGGAGCAGCGGACCAAGAAGGAAGCCATTGGCCAACTAGGAACCGCGGGCCAACCCAGGAATAGAAAATAGCCGCCAAACAACAAATTGAAGGGGCTAGGCAACCCAAGGAGGTCCAGGCAGCCCTCGGGCAATGGGCGGGTACCCTGAGCAACGGGCAAGTGCCCTAGGAAGTGGGCAGAATTGTCGAGCAACAAGCTGAGATAGTCAGGCAGCGCCCAAAAGGAGTCTTAACCTTCTTCATCGGTTTCACATGGAAGACTACAAACTTGCCCCCCTCTCCTTTTCAATCAAGTGTCAAACTTTTTTCTAAGAGTTCAACTCACAAGGTAGATCATATTTTGTATAGACATTTGGTAGAAACTCTTTGGTACTTGACCCATACTCAACCAGAGATCTCCTTTGATGTTGGTTGTCTCTCGCTTCATGCAAGATCATCATGGGTGTCATTGGAGGGCAGCAAAGCCTATCCTTCGCTACATTTGGGGTACTTAATAGTTTCGCATAAAGTATACTAAAGGGGGCTCCTCGTCCTTAATGGGTTTTCCAAATTTAGATTAAGCAGGTGATGTTGATGATTGGAAATCTACTTCTCATCATAATTTCAACCTTGGTTTGGATGTTATCACTTGGTTCAACAAAAAGCAGCATGTTATTGCTCTTTCTTCTACAAAGGCAGCATATGGAGGCATTGTTAGTGTCAACCGAGAAATTTTTTGGAATTGACAATTGTTCACAGAGTTTGGTTTTCCTCGAGATCCCCCTACAACACTTTGGGGCGACAGTTAAAATTCCATCCACATTGCACATAATCCAATTGAGCACCAATGCAGCAAACACATTAAGATACATATGCACCACATATGGCAGTTCATTCATGATTAAGTTCTTGACTTGCAATTTTGTCATTCAGAAGATCAAGTCACAAGTATTTTCACCAAGCCGCTCATTGAAGCCAAGGTCCTTCATCTTCGATCCTTGCTAGGGACGAAAGAAGTGTCTTAACAAGGGGATAGCATGTAATCTCTCAACTACAAGTCAATCTACGAGGGGAAGATGGTGCATAATTATTTGAGCACATCTAATAATAAATGATGCACAATAAATAGCTTTGTCATTATCAAAAATAAAGCATTGGAGTTATCAAACTAAGATTGACTTACTTCAATTAACTTGTCTTGATATTACCATGCATTGATGGATCCCAAGTTGAAGTAAGCTTAATTTGGAGCATACACCTATTTTAGCGATAACTAGTTGAGTTGTGGCTTAGTGAACTACAAATAAATGAGCAGTTAGCATGCAAGCATATGCTCTATAAAAAGGACCTGGGTCCTCATTGTACATAGTTGATTAAGTCAAAAAATAATTGAACTTTCCATTTTCTCCTTGGACGTTTTCCTTTCAAGGGTTTTATCATGTAATATCTCATGTCTTTTGTATTTTTATTGTATTGCTATGACCCTGTCACCATGTGCAATTTCAAATAGGATTGACCCATCAAAACTCATAGGGCTTGGTCAGGTCTCACAACAATGATTCTTCTTATCTTTCATCTCTCATGTATATCATCACAAGTCCAACATGGTATCAAAGCAGTAATGATACCTAGAGTGTGAATGGAAAGCAATAGCCAATTTTGGAGTTTGTATGTGACTAAAAGTTCAATGTAGGCAATCAAAGTTCTAAATAGAAATTTGAGGAAAATGCAAGGCAATATTATTCAATTTTATATAAGTTTGGAAAGTGATGTTTTGCAAAGTTGAATGAACAATAAGAATGAAGTTAAAAGAAGAATAGAAGGCAGTTTTGTCATAAACACACTTACCCCAACTTCATTGTAACCAACTCGCCCTCGAGAAGTCGTGGTCTAAGGAAGAGGAATTGTTGTGGCCTATGAAAGAGGATTCGTGTCATTTGCAGTTCACTCCCAAAATCGTTGCCACGCCATACCCTCAGACAAATACATTAGAGCCATATACCATCCAACAGAAAGGAGTTGGCTGACAACGTAATGCCGCCCAAAATAGAGACCCCTGCTAGCCAACGAGAAAAATATAGAGAAGAACACACCATACTTAGAGACGTATAGACACAGAGAAAAATACTATGTGCCAAAATCCATGCATGCCCTAACTCAACAACATTTTTTAATATTAGAAGAACAAAGTTCAAACCAATGAGAAGAACGGATTTATAACTCTCTATCAAAGAAGAATCAATGACATACCCACAAATTTATTTCCATAAGGGGCATTGGCACAGTGCTTGTTATGAGACATTTTTCAGCATTTGGATTCTTCTTGCAGTGTTTCTATTTCTGAAGAATCGAAAATTTGTAACAGGTCTTGTACATGAGAATCATTCAAATGACAGCATGAATTTAATGACAACATCAATGCACAGATATATTAATTATCATACATTTTTCATCAATACTATTCTTGAAAACTTGGCACAAATACACCAACAATTATTTTCAAAGATTATGTTCCATACACAGCAACAGTATTTGTGACCAGAATCACAGAGACATTGTTGCAGACTGAGAAAAATGTGAAGCTCTGCCACAGTCAACCTATATCAGACACGAATCTGTGCTCTAGCATGGACAGAACTAAAGAAGTCTACAGCGTTTTTATTTCATATACATATTTGTTCCCTAGTGTATCCAAACCAAAATGAAGAATCAGAGAAAGCAGAGGAAGCCCTAACACCGGCATATTTCAAAAGCATCAAAAGAAGTTATATTTGTTTAGCGATTTTTTCAGGAAAACCTCGTATTGTAAAATCTAAGGAATATCAGCCTTGTTTGAAGAGCAATGGGAAACATTGTTTGAAAATTTTCTGAAAATGGAAAGGCATCAAATTGACTCCAAAAGAAACTGTTAAATACAGTGTATCAAATTGGCTTTCGACATAAACTTTTAAATATATATTACAAATCATTGCAAGTACATTGGAATAGTACAAACTTACAGAGTGTAATGTTTGTAACAACATAACTCCTCAAATCTTGGAATACGAAAAACCAGACAAGATTCATACTTGAAATGATAGGTAAGTGACAACACAACCAGGTGATCATATATTCATACATAATAAGTGGGCATGTCAATTGGATTACTGTACAATAAATATCAGGGAAGATCAGGCAAAAAATGTAGACTTAGATTGCAAAAGCAAGCTTGCTGCTACCTGTAGGAACAGCTTGCAGTCCGAAATGATAAGGGAAGCAGCAGCCTAACATGATTCAAATGCCGCACAAGAATTGAGCAAGTTCAATCCACTCAAGCATCTGGATAGCTCCTAGCTCCAAGCAAAGTCACAAATCAGATTCCTATTTCCTTCTGAATTTCCATGCCTTCCTTCTGAATTTCCACGCCAATGCTGTTGTCTGTGGTGCATATTTCTCTAGGACCGATTTTGCCAGCCAATTCTGACAAACTGGCCCTGATTTCCGAAAGATTTGAAAATTTCAAATTGTTGGAATCTGTCTTCTCATTTGAACCATGTCTATCAAAAAAAGATATCACTGCATTGACAGCAGCCAAATTCACTTTCTCAGTTGAAAATCTGATGTTCATCATTGTTTCCATATTTCTCATGCTGCTCAAACAAACTTTTGTCCACTCTGTCAGACATATAAACAGTTTTGACCTATTCAATACAGACCAACTTGCTATTACAGTAGCTGCAAACTTTGCAAATCTTTTAGGTAGACAAAGTATTGCATTCACGAGCTCAATTGAGGGAGACTGGGACCTTAAGAACGTTAGCAGGCCAGAAATTGCCCCAACATGGACCAAAGGATCCAAAGCTTCAGCACAAAATGCCAACAATGGCATGACTAGTGGAACCACACAAACTTGTACCTCAGACATTAGCAACTGCCAGAAAATTTGTTGCTCTGGAAAATCCCATTCAAGAGAGTTTTTAACTAAACTACAAAGATTTTGAGGATCATCTCCAAAAACAGAAAAATCCTTCAGACCTAGCTTGATCTCAAATTTCAAAAGTTCTGCAGGAACCAAAAAGCATACAAGCAACTTAATCACGCCTTCTCTTCCAGTGGATAAATCTGATAGGTAACAAAAAATGCTTCTAAACACCTGAAGCAACCTGCTAACATTCCATAAACAACATATTCTTAAATCTTCCAAAAATGCTGTAAACACATCTCGATCACCATCCAGCACACTTTTTGCTGAACCTCCATCTGATCTTTCTGCCAATAGCATCTTGCTTTGGTTTGAATTGAGTAGCTGAGGCACAGATGTAGAATGAGTGCACATAAGAAACTCTTTGTATGCTGCAAAAGCATTCTCCACCAAAACAGATAATTGTTTCACACCCATGTTTTCTGAATGTTGACTACCACTTGAAGAGTGTTCTCTTGCAATACCAGAAAGGGAGTATTTTTCAGCATGCCATTTCAATAGAGATATTTTTTGTATTCTCTTCTTTCTGCCAACAGTTACATCCATGTCTATCTCTCTTGACCTACCCTCTTGTTCCATAACATCAGCCAATGCAACATCGAGATCATTAAAACAAACCATTTCACCTTTTAAATTTTGACTTGAGGAAAAGTAATCAATCGTATTTTTTGGCCCTGATATCTGCTCCAGCTCATCAGCAAGTCTGGAGGCATAGCATAGTAACCGAGGACCAACCGCTAAACCATTTTCATACCAAAAGAAAAGCATTTCTCGCAATTTTGGGTGACGCGACAAGACATAAACACGAAGAATTACTGCAGCCGCAGACACAACTTCATCTGCTTCTAAAACATCCGGTGCATGCTTGAGCGGTGAAAACATCTCATGCCCAGCTGCTTGAAATGCATTTGCTATTTGGAGAGCCAAATCTCTTGTTGTTTCCGGCGAAGAATCCTTCAAAGCATTGGGAAGAATATAATGTCCTACTGTCGCATTGGGAAGAATATAATGTCCTACTGTCGCAACAACTGTCTGATAAGGAATGCCCAAGAATGAGATGAGAAATTTTTCAAGCACATCCACAGCCATTTCATCTGATTTTTTCACCATTTCCAGGAGATCATTCATGCACACTGTATTCGAAACTTCTACGCGCCTTCTTTTTTTTTGTGCAACACCAGCCTCATCAATTCTCATTTCACATGAATCCTTTGTCATAATCTCTGGAACCTCGAAGTGATTCCCTTTATGACACAGTGAAGATACTGAATTTTGAACTGGTGTTTGAGATCCAGCATTATCTATTCCCATTTGACATGAATCCCTTCTCATAATCTCTGGAACCTGGAAGTTATTCACTTTGTGACACACTGAAGATACTGAATTTTGAACTGATGCTTGAGTTCCAGCATCATCTATTCTCATTTCACGTAAATCCTTTGTCATAATCTCCGGAACCTGGAATTGATTCCCTTTATGACATAGTGAAGATACTGAATTTTGAACTGGTGTTTGAGATCCAGCATCATCTATTCTCATTTGACGTGAATCCTTAGTCATTATCTCTGGAAMCTGAAAATGATTCCCTTTATGACACATTGAAGACACTGAATTTTGAACTGCTGTTAGAGATCCATTTACAGATGGATTTATATTATTTACTATGGCCATATCTACTTCCGCTTTCTCAATTCTTCCTGCAATATTGTGATCAACTTTGGAGTGTGCTAATGAAAGGAAGCTTGTCAGTTTCTCTCGAAGTAAAGGGGCTATAAAATTGCATGACAATATTGGTTCCAGTGACCGGACTACACCTTTTCTTATCAATATTTCAAATGAACCAGATATGCCTCTCCAAAGAAGTTCCTTCCTATTTGGATCATAATGTTCCATGAGAAGAAACAAAAAATCCAAAAGGGATTGTGTAATATCGATATACTTTGGTATAGAATGCACCATAAGAAGAATTGCAGGTTCAATATTCATGAGATTGTCAATCTTATCCGTGAAAAAGAGCCAGTCATAGAACAAAGCCAATTTCGCATTTGCCTCTACATGCTTGCTTCTACAACACTTCAAGAGCCAACCGACGATCGCCCACCTTGAAATTACATCAGACTGAAGGATCTCATTCGGCGGGTGATGCGCGCAACAGATAAACCGAACGAGGTCAGGGATCAGGGTTTCACTTTCAGGCGCGACAAAGAATTTATTCGCAAACCATGCCTGATACCTTCTCTGATTACCCCATTTAACATATGTGAGCATAAACCTAATCTGGTTTTCCATCTCAGGTGTAATCCTGGACACCAGGTACCGGACGGGAGTACGCGATAAATACAGTTGCGAAACATCCCTAAAACCCTGAACCCTAAAAACCCCAGGATTCCCCAACAAATCCTTCCATATCAATTCAAACTCAGGAATGCAACCCACATCCTGCAAGAGGCGCACGAGGTCCCTTCCAACAG
>ML823969.1:130436-141568 GCA_009831015.1 Picea engelmannii
GCTAGCATTTAAAGTCAATTATGCAGAAGATTTGCTGCAGTTAGATGGTTGTAGAAACCATTTATAACAGCAGCAACAAAGTTAGAGATCTAAGCTAAGTTAGTGCTAGAATTTGTTAGTCCAAGCTTAAGAGAATAGAGTTTGATCAATCCTCCAACAAGGGAGAAATAAGAACTAGTATCTTTTAGGGCTTATGGAGTCAATTATATCGGCACAATAACTAGGAGAAATAACAATGATTATACTTGTCTAAGAGATGAAAAGGTGGAAGCTTGAGGAGTAGCACCTTAAGTCCTCTAGTACCAAGCCCTTAAGAGAAGGTTCAACTAGGGTGTAGGCACTTCTAGGGCCTAGCAATTTCTCCTATTCTTAGACTCTTGAAGTATATTTAATGCAATAAGAACTAGACAAAGCTTCTAAAGTGCTAGCACTTTAGGGCTCTAGAAGTTTGTCAAGACAAGATCTTCTTAGGCAATACTAGCAAAACAAAGAGCAAGAAAAAAGAACCTTATGTTTCTTACTCCTAGGGTTTTAAACAAGCAATTTCATAATCTTAAATATGAACAAGTAAACATACCATAAACATTTATCATGAAATGAAAATTGCAGATTTACTTACTTCAACAAGAATAATCAAGCATAAAAACCCTAGATCTACCAAAATTTCACCAAAAAATGATCCAAAATGCATCTAAACAAGTCTCCAAAGCAACTGTGTCTCAAAATTTCAGCCAAGTACCCCAAAAAGGGCACCAGTTTCAGTCCCCCTCTTGTGAGAGGTGAGTTATGATGTAAAAATGAATTTAGCCAGCCATATTTATATGGAAAATCCTAGCTTAATTACCTAACAGTTGTCTTTTCATGGTTTTGAGCCTACATGCCAATTTACTCATTAAAATTAAAAATAAAATCAATTCTTTACAAAATAACCCTCAAAGGGTGACGTCATGCCCCTTTAGGGTGACGTTAGGCCTCCTCAAGGAGACGTTGAGCTGGAGAAGCATGGTGCTAGGCCTCCAAAGGCCCTAATCTCTATCCACATGTGCCAACATCATCGTTAAGGACCTCCTCCATCAAGTATCTATCAAACCCCAGCCCTAGGTGATGTCATGGACTAGGAAGGTGTCCTTTGGGCCTCCAAAGGCCAACATTCAAGTGGGAGGTGGTAGAAGCCCATCCTAAGGTCATGTCAGAGTGTCTCCAAAGGCAACATCCTCTTCCTTCACTGTGCAACTGGTCATCATGATCTTGCCCCAAGCATGGGGTCTCTACATCCATCCTTGGGCTTCAAGCCCTCATGAAGGTCCAAGCTAATCATCTCCTCATGAATACATGTCCACCAAGCAAGGCCTTGCAAAGACAAAAAGGTACGCCCTCCAAGGGTCCATGAGTCACAAGTATCATAACAAATAAGCCACATCTAATAATCAACCCACCCAAACATGTGCATCAAACCCCCCTTTTCAAACTAAACAAATGCTTAAGGATGTTATACAATTTGTCAAATTTAGGTGTGGGAGGGGTCTCAAGGCATCCTATTGGGTCCGCCATTCCTCAAGTCCAAGGTGTTTCCCGAGAGAACCCCATCTAATCCATGTGTGCATGTGAAGTGGAGTGGGGTGAACTTTTGGGCATGGGGCTCATGACATACAAGGGTTTGTATTGTCTCATTTATGGGTGCCTTTGCAGAGGGTGAGTTGCCCTTTGTCCGCGATGCAACATCGTTTATTGCCATTAATTTATTAAAGGCCAAACATTGAGTACTCCCAAAGGAGAATCAATAAGGGCAAGGGCAATACCACAGTGTCACTTGAAGCTAGAGGTACACAGAGTGCCATATGCATGGAAAGAAAGGGACACCGCATGAGTGTACACACCTCAACAAGTGGGACATCTATTTATTGTGTATTTTGTTTTTGCAGGTCTTTGATTTTTTTTAAGAGATAACGGTTCATTGTTTCTCAAGATCTCTTAGGTGAGCATCTAAAAGGTTTTAGGATTGGCTTTTACCTTTTTCCAGCTACTTTCCCCTCTGGGCCTTTAGCCCCTTCTTCCCATGAAATGAGGTGCAATCCCTTCTTGGGTCAATACACCCGAAAATGCCAAAAGATAAGGAGACGAAATGGAAGAAGTATGGAAGGTGATAAGTATGATCGGGAATGGACGATGACTCTTCAAGGAACCCCCCAGTAGCACTCTATTCCCGAGGGTGACCAACTTACTAGGATAACATGATACCCCCCAGGGTTAAATAAGGCAAAGAGTATAAATTCCAAGCAAACGTTCTGTAATCAAGAAAGATTCTTTGCAACATGTTCAAATGCTTCAAATATTAGAGTGACACTTACCATGATACCCGAACTCATTACCTCATGGAGCAAGACCCATTGCCCTCTGGGACCAGAACAGTGTGGTGGATGTTGTCGTTGGTGATGTGTGGAATGCATCATGAAATGAAGGGGTCCTCCAAGGCTATGCTCTGTCCATCTGGCTCTCGGCAGCTCATGTCTGCAACCTGTGGGCCTTGAGACATGATCTCCTTAATTACCCCCAGGTTGGGGGTAACATCTGGCTCCTACTCGGGGACATGTGCTCACCGTAGAGCGCATGAGAACCTCAGCATCTCCGGTATGACATGTGCCTACCAAAACTCAGACAAAGGCATTAGAGTATCTAGGGTGGTACTATCACCCTTTGTCCATATATGATAAAAAACAAAAGCAAATGTTGAAAGAAAGTATCTCTACTCTAACATGTAATCATGATCATATAATATATACAAATGAAATAAAGTAATATGAAAATGAAAATGCAACTACACTAACATGATATGCATGGTATATATAATGGATGCAAATGCTTACCTACCTATACTTACTTGTTACTTGAAAGTTCGGTGTAGTCATATAACCAGTGAAACCATCCTAGCAATATATCATAATACCTACCTCTATGCTTCATCATAAACCAAAACAATGATAAGTTAAGCACAAAAATAACATGAGTTAGAGCATGCATCATATCATAAGGAATCGTAAAATCCAACTCATGGAGGCGGGAGGGAGGAACAAAATCATGCCAAGAGGTATCACCACAACCTTTCCCTATCCATCCCAGAACAGGGCCAAGAAAATCAGGCGAAGGTAGATCCTCATCCTCAGCTACAAGGCTATCTCCAGAAAGTTGAAAAGAAGGGATGAGAAGGAATCTATGGGAAGTTCTACGGTTTTCTATGGGAAAAGAGGGTGCAAGGTAAGGGATGAAACCAAGCCTAGAGAAAAAATTTAGCTCCCAACCAAAGGCTTGTTGATTTTGTGTATGAAACTGGAAAGGCCTGCAACCAACCAAAGGTTGAAAACAACTCTGTATAACAAGTGGGTGACCATCATGAAAGGAACCCCCAATCATATTTGTAGCAGAATGGCAAGATGATAGTAGAGTAGGTTGGAAATTCTTGTCACAAAATCCACTCTAGGGAAACCGTGTCCTCACCCTTATCAAAATTAGAGCACCATGACGGTTGAAATTTTTCTTCATAGAATAAATCCAAGTGCTCAAAAGAATAAGAATCAAACTCTTCAGGGCAAGACCGAAAATCATCATGAGAATACTGCAAAAGGTCATCCCTGGGTGGTTGGAACAAGTTCGTAACCATGTCATCTTCATGTTGCCAAACATCTGGATAGTAGCAATTACATATAGTTGTTGTCAAGGCAACAATTGAAAATGACCTTCAACGTTGTAAATGGGGTCTCCATTACGACCAACCACATCCCATTTACGTCTCCCGACATGTATGAACTCATCAATATTGTAAAGCACATCATTACCTTTATCATAACATGAAGGGCCTAGTACATCCAAGGGTTCCTCTATTTCTTCACTTTATGAATCATAGAACAGGGCATCATCAAAAACCTGGAAAGGGAAATGACTTACCTTCTTCTTGTGCAAGAGGGACAAAGGCTTGGATGACTTCATCAAATGGAGGAGCAGATATCATCACTTCTTCCTCATGACTAGCCTATTCAGGCTCTCGTTTTTCAATCAAGTCTTCATTGTCTTCAATAGAATCATGGGATAGTTCTTGTTCCCCTTTGAAAGATTGGTAATCTTCTTCATAAATCTCTTCCTCGGGCTCTTCCTTTGGAAATGCACAATCTTCAAGGCCTTCGTCCCAAGAAAACTCAAGGTTTGAAGGATATTGGTTAACAAGTTGAGCTTCCCTAAGTTCTTCTACAATCTCAGTAGTGAACCCTTCGTCATCCGAGACCATTGTGAGAACTTGAAGAACATCTTCATACGTTTGGTAACCAAGGCACCAATACTCAATAAATTTCCTAATGAGATCTATGAGAGAAGATATGCCCTTTGGCTCACAACAATCCTTGATCCAATCTCCTACTTCCAAGGGGAAACAATATATGAAAAATGCTATTTGTACATCTTCATGAGGTGTTCCTACTTCATATAGACACTCAAGAAACCTTGAAATATGAAGGGCAGGAGAACCCTCCTCGAATTTTGGATAGTCGTCCAACTATCTTTTATCTATTTTGAACTCATTTGGATACCCATGAATACTCCCAAAATAAATGGAGGGAAATCTTTCATGGAGAGCCATAATTCCATCGCTTGGAAAATAGCTCAAAAGGTATCAGTGGAGTCGCCAGATAGCCCTTTTAGGATTATCAAAGGAAGTGAGGGAATCACCCTTAGTGGCGTCGCAAGGTAAGCTTGTAGGATAAGGGCTTCAGGAAAAAGCTTACCAAAAATGTGTCGTTGAGGAAAACTGACTCGATTCTCCCCGGCAACGGCACAAAAAAATGTTATCGCGCAATTTGTACTTGCCCGAAGCCCAAGGCAAGTAAGGGAGATTGGCGTAACAAACAAGATATCCTATCATTGTCACCTTAGTAGGAAATCCCCACTTTTTAGGGATAAGCAAGGTCTACCCCAGGGGAGGCGTCCCCGGTAAACTAAAGGGATGGAAAATTAGGGTTAGTGTCAAAATATATTCCCCCCTCTCACTGGTTACCAAAGTTACTAAGTCTATGCCTATGAATTGAGGTTAATGAAGTGCTTGATGTACCTACTCGAAACAAGACAATATAGCATGCATATACAATGATCCCAAGTACAAATATGTTAATAATAATACCACAGTAGACAACAAACAATGACAATAAGTGCTAGCTGATATAAAATTGCAGCAAAATAATAGTTTACAACAGCAAAGAGTAATTTGTAACAGATGCAAGAAATATGCCTCAAAAATGCTTGAAAAGACAATGAAAAGATAGCATTTATTGTATAGAATGATAATGACTTGTCACAATTTTTTTGTGAAGTGATTAGCTAGCATTTAAAGTCAATTATGCAGAAATTTTGCTGCAGTTAGATGGTTGTAGAAATTATTTATAACAGCAGCAACAAAGTTAGAGATCTAAGCTAAGTTAGTGCTAGAATTTGTTAGTCCAAGCTTAAGAGAATAGAGTTTGATCAATACTCCAACAAGGGAGAAATAAGAACTAGTGTCTTTTAGGGCTTATGGAGTCAATTATATCGGCACAATAACTAGGAGAAATAACAATGATTATACTTGTCTAAGAGATGAAAAGGTGGAAGCTTGAGGAGTAGCACCTTAAGTCCTCCAGTACCAAGCCCTTAAGAGAAGGTTCAACTAGGGTGTAGGCACTTCTAGGCCCTATCGATTTGTCCTATTCTTAGACTCTTGAAATATATTTAATGCAATAAGAACTAGACAAAGCTTCTAAAGTGCTAGCACTTTTGGGCTCTAGAATTTTGTCAAGGCAAGATCTTCTTAGGCAAGACTAGTAAAACAAAGAGCAAGAAAAAAGAACCTTTTGTTTCTTACCCCTAGGGTTTTCAAGCAAGCAATTTCAAAATCTTAAATATGAACAAGTAAACACACCATAAACATTTATCATGAAATGAAAATTGCAGATATACTTACTTCACCAAGAATAATCAAGCATAAAAACCCTAGATTTGCCAAAATTCCACCAAAAAATGATCCAAAATTCATCTAAACCAGTCTCCAAGCAAGTGTGTCTCAAAATTTCAGCCAAGTACCCCAAAAAGGGCACCAATTTCAGTCCCCCTCTTGTGAGAGGCGAGTTATGATGTAAAAATGAATTTAGCCAGCCATATTTATATGGAAAATCCTGGCTTAATTACCCAACAATGGTGTCTTTTCACAGTTTTGAGCCTACGTGCCAATTTGCTCATTAAAATTAAAAATAAAATCAATTCTTTACAAAACAGCCCTCAAAGGGTGATGCCATGCCCCTTTAGGGTGACGTTAAGCCTCTGCAAGGAGACATTGAGCTAGAGGAGCATGGCACTAGGCCTCCAAAGGCCCTAATCCTTATCCACACGTGCCAACATCATCATTAAGGACCTCCTCCATCAAGTATCTATCAAACCCCAGCCCTAGGTGATGTCATGGGTTAGGAAAGTGTCCTTTGGGCCTCCATAGGCCAACGTTCAAGTGGGAGGAGGTAGAAGCCCATCCTAAGGTCATGTCAGAGTGCCTCCAAAGGCAACGTCCTCTTCCTTCACTTTGCAGTTGGTCATCACGATCTTGCCCCAAGCATGGGGTCTCTACATCCATCCTTGGGCTTCAAGCCCTCATGAAGGTTCGAGCTAATCATCTCCTCATGAATACCTGTCCACCAGGCAAGGCACTGCAAAGAAAAAATGGTGCGCCCTCCAAGGGTCCATGAGTCACAAGTATCATAACAAGTAAGCCACATCTAATAATCAAACCACCCGAACATGTGCATCAAACCCCCCTTTTCAAACTAAACAAATGCCTAAGGACGTTATACAATTTGTAAAATTTAGGTGTGGGAGGGGTCTCAAGGCATCCTATTGGGTCCGTCATTCCCCAAGTCCAAGGTGTTTCCCAAGAGAAACCCATCTAAGCCATGTGTGCATGTGAAGGGGAGTGGGGTGAACTTATGGGCATGGGGCTCACATGACATACAAGGTTCTGTATTGTCTTATTTATGGGTGCCTTTGCAGAGGGTGAGTGCCTTCGCCCGCGATGAAACATTTTTCCAAGCCAGTTTACTGCCATTAATTTATTAAAGTCCAAACACTGAGTACTCCCAAAGGTGAATCGATAAGGGCAAGGGGAAATACCACAGTGTCACTTGAAGCTAGAGGTACACAGAGTGCCATATGCATGGAAAGAAAGGGACATTGCATGAGTGTACACACCTCAACAAGTGTGACATCTATTTATTGTGTATTTTTCTTTTGCAAGTCTTTGATTTTTTTTAAGAGATAATGGTTCATTGTTTCTCAAGACCTCTTGGGCGAGCATCTGAAAGGTTTTATGATTGGCTTTTATCTTTTACCAGCTACTTTCCCCTCTGGGCCTTTAGCCCCTTCTTCCCATGAAATGAGGTACAATCCCTTCTTGGGTCAATACACCCGAAAATGCCAAAAGATAAGGAGACGAAATGGAAGAAGTATGGAAGGTGATAAGTATGATCGGGAATGGACGATGACTCTTCAGGGAACCCCCCATTAACACCCGATTCACGAGGGTGACCAACTTACTAGGATAACATGATACCCACCAGGGTAAAATAAGGCAAAGAGTATAAATTCCAAGCAAACGTTTTGTAATCAAGAAAGATTCTTTGCAACATGTTCAAATATTAGAGTGAAACTTACCATGATACCCGGACTCATTACCTCATGGAGCAAGACCCATTGCCCTCCGATACCAAGCCAATGTGGTGGATGTTGCCGCTGGTGATGTGTGGAGTGCATCATGAAATGAAGGGGTCCTCCAGGGCTATGCTCTGTCCATCTGGCTCTCGACACTCCATGTCTGCAACCTGTGGGCCTTGAGACATGATCTCCTTAGTTACCCTCAGGTTGGGGGTAACAGTCCTAAAAATGGTTTTGGAAACACTACCTCTCAAGAAGGGCCAAGGACACATAGCCCTTGCTGACTCAAGGCTGAAGTGCATGCCGCGAACTAAAGTGAGGTCCTATGAACAATACTCCCAAATAAGTGTGTGTGCTAGTGATCTTAATCTCCTTTCCTCTGAAAAAGAAATGGTGATCAAGGAGGATCTTCTTCGACCCATTGAAGATCATGACCTTGGTTTTACACAGGTTGACCATCAACTAACGAAGATCACAAAAGAGGGCCAGGGCATCCAATTGTCTCTACAACCCTCCGGGAGATGAGGCTAAAAGGATCACATCATCCACGAAAAGCAGGATAGAAATCACGACCTAGTGGAGAAGGCACCCATCTATGTCTTGGATGTGCTCATGCAAGAAGGACTCTAGCTCGTAAATGTAGATCCCAAACATTGTGGGGGATAGGGGGCAACCCTGTTTGACCCCAATGGTACTCCTAATAAAATCCGATATCCCATGTGTTGTGCATAGACAACCAAGGACCGACTCGTATAGGTGCATGATGGCAATCAGTAATGTCTCAAAGATGCCAATATCTCTAAGTCCCTGGAACAAAGCCTCCCCAGGGATAGAATCAAAAGGTTTTTGAAAGTCAACGAAGCAATAGTAAACTTTCGAAGAGCAATGTCACACCTCCTCAATGATGACCCAAAGTCTAAGGATGTGATCAATAGTTTGGTGCTCAAGTCAAAATCCAACCTGTCCTCTAGCTCTAAGTTGCCTCCTCTCAATCTCCCCAAAGAGGAGAGCTTCAGATGGAGGACTGTAACATAGAGTTTGGAAAATGTGTGACCTGCCCTAATTGCCCTATAGTTGTTGAGATCCATACTAGAGCCTAATCTATGGATCGAGTAAATAATGTGATGTGACCAAGACTATGGAAAACCCATGTATACCACATGGTGAAACAAGTTGGCTAGGTGGTTATCCATAGCGTGAAGACCCTGCTTGAAGTGTTCTGCCTAGAACCCTTCCTCATCCACTGCTTTGCTAGTGTTCATCATCCAAATGACATCTTGAATATCTCGATATGAAAATAAGTGGCAAGAAAGGGGGGGATTGGTAACCTAGATTAGGGGTTGCCCAGAGACATCATAAAGGGAAGAGGTATGGGTAAACATGGATTTTGGATTGAGAGGAAGAGGAGAGTGGCGAGGAAAGATGGTACACCAGAATTTTTTGGGGGAACGGATAAGGGAAGACACAACTTGCATCTCCTTTGGGAAATGACAAGGTGCTTCTTATGGTGGAGAAGGCAGCAAGAAGAAGCCATGAGATGGGCGTAAGAAGGGTGAGATTGAGTGAAGGCATGTCGAAGCTGACTATGGAAGATTTTACATTCGTTGTCATACCACTTGTTCATGGGACAAGATCAAGTTTTTAAGGAAGGTGAGGTGGTTGTACAATCGACAAAATAAATCAATATGATGTCCTCAAACACTACTCAAAGGTTGCCATGTCCAATCATCAATCTAGCCATAGAAACCTTGGTTGTTGGCACTAATCCAAGATTTTGACTTCTACACTTCTTCTCTACTAATTTGAAAGAAGCATTGCAACCATGCCAAGAGAAATTTCAATACACAAATGAATCCCTATGATCAAGATGGTTAGGGTGTCTATATGGTCAAGATGTAAATGGCAAAGATTTATGAACCCGTTGAATAGAAGGTGTGGGATGCGATTCTTGCTCAAAAATAGTAGAATCAACAGAGGTCACTGACTCAAGCTCTAGCATATCATCAATGGATAGTTCAAAATCTCGAGACCTACACAAATTAGTGTATGAGGGATTAAAATGAGTCACATATGGCAATGAAGTCTCATATCCAAGGCCTTATATCAACAGTCTCATCACAAGGTCAATGGAAGAAACAATACCCTACCCATGCATGTCAAGCCCACCACCAGTGTATCCCATCTAAGGAAACAATTTGGACCCAACACCTCAAGTATGTCGCTCAAAATCAGGAGGCAACGATCCATGAGTAATCACTAAAGAAAAAAGAAGTGAAAGGAATGCCCTTTGATACAGGTTGAGTATCCTCTCACATCATGTCAGCTTTCTCTCATATTTCATCGATGTTAAGGGAGGAAAGCTCAAGTGTGCCTTTTAGTGTACGAGTAGATGCATAAATAGAAGCGCAGAAATTTGCAATAAACTATTATGTTGCTTACGTTTTGCTTTTTCATTCTACAAATGAATAATAGTAGTTTGCTAAGAGGCAATAATATCATGTAGAGAGAGAACTTCATGGCAAAGTTGAACAATTTGCTTATTGAGCATAGCAATGATTTTTTGTAACAAAACAATATGTTTCTTCTTTCCTTTTCCACACAGAGTATTTCTTCATCTGCTTGGAGCATTTGAAGAGACGTGTTTTCTTCTTGAAGGACATCCATGGTGAAAAAAATATTTCTCCTTTCATGCAAAAATGCCCTAAATGGATTCAAGAAATCAACCAATAAAAAATATTACACCAAGGGGAATAGAACCTTGGTCTTCTGCCTCCACCAAAAAACTTTACCAATTCGGTTGTTGGAAACTTTTGATAAAGAAACAGATATATATCTCAAACCTATGCAAATGACCTTCGAGTCCAAAGGCTAAGACAACTCAAGATGACAAGTCAACCCACTATTCTTCAATGTTGCTTGGTTGTATTTAATCAACCTTCGCACTACTAGTTATACGGATAATGTTGAGTTTGAATAGGCACATTGATGGAATTTGGGCACACTTTTGACGGTTGTTGCCACACAGAATGTCACAAGTGTTCATGTATTGGGCAACTCAAACAATAGGTCGTGAAGGTCAATTCTAATAGCCACAGATCAAAGAAAGGATAGAAGTGCATCATAGATCCCGCATCTATGAATCCTTGTAGGTATGAGGAGTACCAAAAAACAATGTAACACACCCCCAGCCGCCTGCCAGGGAGTGCCACTTCAAACTTTCTTTGCTCCGATACCAATTTGTAACATACCCAACCACCCAGGCCGGGCACATTCCACCAATCTTCTCTTGTCATCAGCTCTGATACCATCTGTAGCATACTCATGCCACGAAACTCTGCTCTGAAAACCATTTACCAACAATTCCACTGAAATTGCTCTTACACAACTCTGTCACTAATTAAAACATAAACATACATTCTACA
>ML823970.1:4150-24969 GCA_009831015.1 Picea engelmannii
AGGAGACATTTTCATTTTGAATCATCTTGTACTTGAACATTTAAGTGGGGTAAAAGGAGGTTGCCCCCTCAAAGAGGCTTATTATCTGAAATTATCTCTTTTTCAAGGTGTTGAGTACTTTTCCTGAGGTTTTTCTATGCTATGTTGATGTTTGGTTCTTAACATTTGCACCCTAAAAAAACTCACCTTCAAAGACAAATTTCCCATTCCTGTCATTGATGATCTCTTGGATGAATTAAGTGGTGCCCAGTTCTTTACTAAAAATGATCTTCGTTCTGGCTACCACCAAATATGTATGAAAGAGGAAGACATTCCTAAGACTGCATTTCAAACTCATGAGGGCCACTATGAGTTCCTGGTCATGCCATTTTTCTTGTGTAATGACCCCTCCACTTTCCAAAGCCTCGTGAATCATGTCTTCTGTCCTTTTCTCCATCATTTTGTCTTAGTTTTTTTTTATGATATTCTCATATATAGTAAAACCTGGACAACCCATTTTTCTCATGTGGATCCAGTTCTTCATCTACTCTCTCAGCACCAAATTTTCCTCAAACAATCTAAATGTTCTTTTGGAGCCTCAAAATTCAACTACTTGGGTCATATTGTTGGAAAGGAAGGTGTCAAGGTGGACCCTAAGAAGATTGAAGCTATGTAGAATTGGACTCTCCCTGAGACTCTCAAAATATTGTGTGTTTTTCTTGGTTTAACAGGCTATTATCACAAGTTTGTTAATAATTATGGAAAGATTGTGGCGCCTCTCATTGCTCTCCTTAAAATAATTCTTTCATTTGTACTCTACTAGCTGATCATTCCTTTCGAGCCTTGAAGGGGGCTATGTGCACCACTCTTGTCTTGGCCCTTCCTGACTTCACAAATACCTTTTTCCTAGAATGTGATTCTTTTGGGAGAGGAATTGGAGCATTCCTTATGCAATATAGTCGACCTTTGTCCTTTACCAACAAACAATTGTCCAAGCGACATTTGGGCCAATCAGTCTATGAAAAGTAAATTTTGGCTATTCTGCATACAGTGGATCTCTGGCACCAATATTTATTGGGGAAACACTTTCAAATGAAGACATATCATTAGATCCTCAAGTATTTTCTGGAGCAATGTCTTTCATCCCTGGAGAAACAAAAATGGGTGATTAAGCTACTTGGATATGATTATGAGATCATTTACAAGAAAGGAAAAGACAATTTGGTTGCTAAAGCTCTTTCAAGAAAATATGAAGATGAAGGGTCCCTTTTTTCCCTCTCCTTCATTGTGCCATATTGGCTCCAAGTTGTTCACCAGGAATGGCTGCAAGATCCCAACATTGCATGTCTGATCCAACAATTGCAAGACAATTATCCAGTTTCTCGAGGGTACTCTTGGCATAATGATGAGCTTCGATACAAAGGCAGTCTTTATTTAAGTAAACAATCACAACTTAAATCCACGATTCTTTATGAGCTTCATGCTACACCCACAGTTGGGCACTCATGGTTTACCAAAACCTGTGATAGGGTCAAATGTTATTTTTTCTGGGATGGTATGAAACATGAAATTCACACTTTTGTGGCAGAATGTGATGTCTGTCAACGTAATAATGGAGAAATAGTAAAAGCCACGGGCACACTACAACCACTTCTGATTCCACCCGCTATTTGGAGGGATATATCTATGGATTTCATTGTTGTTTTACCTAAATTGGGAAATAAGTTATTCATCATGGTGGTACTTGATCATCTTTCCAAGTATCCTCATTTTTTTCTCTTCAACGCCCATTTACCGCCTCCACTATGGATCATATCTTCAATCTTCATGGCATGCCTCATTCCATTGTTTATGATAGAGATCCCACTTTCACCAGAAATTTTTGGCAAGAACTATTCAGGCTATAGGGCACCCAATTGCATCTCAGCACTACCTATCATCCCCACACTGATGGTCAAACTGAAGTTGTCAACAAGTGTTTGGAAACATATTTGAGGTGTTTTGCTTCTAAAAGGAAAAATCAATGGGATCAATGGTTACCCCTAGTTGAATGGTGGTACAACACTTCTTACCATACAACTACTCACATGACTCCTTTTGAAGTAGTGTATGGAAAAAAGCCACTTCCAGTTCTATCATACATGCTAGGTTTCTCGAAGGTCAAGGTGGTTAACCAAAATCTTACAGTTTGAGAGGCTAATCTTCGTACCCTTAAAGAGAATTTGTTCATGGCTCAAAATCGCATGAAGCAACAATCATATCAAGGTCATTCTGAACATCAATTTGATGAAGGGGATCAGGTGTTTCTTCGACTGCAACCTTATAAGGAGAATTCACTCAAGGCTGACCATTATTAGAAACTGGTGCCCAAATTTTATGGTCCTTATATAGTTCTCAAGAACATGGGACAGATGGCCTATCAGTTAGATTTACCCAACCATTCTAAGCTCCATCATGCTTTTCATGTTTTATTCTTAAAGAATGTGATTGGAACTAAGTGCCAAACTCAAACTAGTCTTCCTAAGTTGGATGAAGAAGGCTCCATCTGGTTGCAGCCACAAGCAGTCTTGGACCAACATGAGCATTGTCTCTGTCAGCGCACCATCAAGAAAGTGTTAGTACAGTGGAAAGATAAAACTCCAGAAGATGCCACCTTGAGCTAGATACCATTTTGCAACAATTCCCTCATCTCAATCCTTGAGGACAAGGTTTTTTTTGAAGGGGGAGGGCATTGTTTTTTAGGACAAGGAACTGGACCATTCATTATAAGGTCACAGATATGATGGTAGAAGTTATGTTTATGTTTTTTTCCCTAGAAGGAAACCCTCTTTTATGAGGGAACTGTATTGTGGTTGTGTATTATTGTGAATATTGTATTCTGAGAGAGGAGATTGTGAGAGAAAGAAGAGGAAGTTACAATGGGTGTGTTGAAGGTTGTATCCCTTCATTTTTGTTGAATAATAAAAAGGAAGGACCTAGCAATTTATCTGGTGGACATAGTGTTACAAGGAAAATCTATCTATCGCTAGGGGTAAACCACAATAGACGGAAATGACTACAGAAATCAACTCTAATCTCAAGTATGTTATATAAACAAATATGCTAGCAAGACAAGATAAAAGGCATACCTCGTCCAGACGTTCGATGAAGTCCATCGTTGAGCACTTGACTCAAAGAAATACACCTGCAACATGTCCTCAACAAATGAACGCAAGCATATGGTGATAATATATAATGTTAGCATACTCAATAGCATAATCCATTAACATTCATAACAAATACGCCCATGGAATAACAATTCAAATATTTGCAAGATATTAACTGGATGATAAAAGAGTATTTCTATTAAAATGTAATCAACAGAAGTGAATGAATTACAAACTTCTGTGTCAGCACGGTTCAAAACCAAGAAACTAAGTCCCTTCCAGTTGGGCCTCCATCGCTTCAATCCTCCACCAAAGGAAATCTCATATAAGAGAGACAATGAGTTTCTCAATCAAGTAGGGAAGAGCTTGGGGGCTAAACAATGTGTTTAGGCTTAAAAGGACAAAGGGGTGCAGACTCAATATGAAGTGAATAATTTCTCCAGAGTAACTTTTCTCTCAAAGTTGAATTCTTCTCCTCTTTTTCCATAGCTCAAATTTGGCCCATTTATAGCCTTCAAGTGGAACTGAAGGGAAGAGTTGGAATGTTTCCAGTATATGAAAGGTCAAGGTTCATGGATCACGTGACGTGACAAGGAAACCCGACACCATTTTTTTAATTTTGAGCACAAAACCTGATGTACATGGGATATAGTGGTGCAACCTACATATAAGCATGTTGTACAATAGGTAGGGCATGTATATATGGAAAAATAATGTTTTTAGCTCTGGGATTTGTAAAATTGGACTTCAAGTTTGCATAGGTAAATGGAAAAAGGCCATATGTGCAAGTTTGCATAGGGTGAGGCAAATCTTGATATAACAGATGCCCCCTAATGTGTGAGGTCGAAGGAGTATCTATGATGGCCTAAATAAATTATAAGACCCAGAAGTGGAGTAATGGAGACCCATTTGGAAGAACTAGTTGCTCATGAGACTATTACAATCTGTACTGACTTTGCACACATGGCTTCCAATTTGAATTACATTGCAGATCCATGTGAAAATATACCAAACACTTGTCCATGTCCATGAATAGGAAATACAAAGATGGCTACATTCCAAAGGTTGTCATAGCCATGAACAAAGTCGAGTAAAACTAGTCTCAAAATAAATCTGAAGATATATGTATACAATGGAGTACAATCTGATCTCCCATGATTATTGAAGTCACATAGGTACTGGTCCAATGAAAGGTAGCAACAACTCAGGAAAGTTGGGACTATGAACTAATGTCTTCAAGTCTTCTACACAATCCGCCAAAGGTGCAATTCTACATCATGTGAATAAAGGAGTTGAGGTCGAACACAATGAGACATCCTTTGATTACCAATCATTTAGGTATATCGTTAACAAATGTGAGATAGCCTACCGATAATGAAAGTAGGTATCAAGGCACCGAGTACATTCTTACAAGTGTGAATAGAGGTGCGAGGTAGAATGCTTGACAAATCCATCGATCAGGAGACATTGATCTATTCCCAACTGTCGATGGAAAGAGAACCTTCCACTAATGACTGCAAGCCTCTAGGTACTCATAGGACTCTAGGTATCGTCTCAAGAATAGATGAGTTGAAGTTGATGGAAGGAGACCCGCTGAAAGGAGAGCATTAAGGCATCTATCATCATTCAACACAAGGTACAAAGCAGGAGCTTGATGATTTGGAGGAAATTGGATGAAGAACATGTTCACGAACCAATGACCGTGTGCGTCTTTCGCATGTGTCAGATGCAAGCGGTACATGAAAAATACCCTCTGAATAGCAGCCAATAAGGAAAATTATTGACAAAGGTGAGGAAACCACCAATAAGGCTAATGACATCCAATACACTACATGAATCCCAATGTGTGAATAGATGTCTTGTCATCGAACACAAGGGAAACCACCCATTCAGTGACCAATGATGAAATGTCAACTGTTGAGTTCAAGGTTACCTACCAATGAGGAAAGTAGGACCAGGGTGAGCAATAGGACTACAACTTCATGTAATTCTCAGACACATTGAGGGTATGGCCGACATGCAAAGTCAAGAGTTCTGAGGAATGGTAGACATAGGTTGATAGACTTCCTTTGAACAAGAGCATGAGACATATGGAAGACTCTGAAAGCATAGACTCAATGATGAAACTTTGAGATGTAGGAGGCATCAATCAAACTCTCCATAGGGATTGGAAGAGTAACCAGTCGGGGGAGTAGACTCTCTATAACGATCTCAGCTTCCTAAGGTCATGCTAAACCCAAAAATTTTATGACAAATGGACTCAAAACATTTGTACTCTATTCAAAGGCGACATGACTGCTGCCAATATAAGATAATATTCCCTCCCCGTTCGTATTTGTTTGTTTTTTCATAGTCAAATGAATGTTATGATAGAGAGGAGGAAATGAGTGTCACAAGTAAGAAAACTAGTTCCAACAGTGGAACATGCATATGCTCAATGCAAGGAAGTTCATGCGGTAGATGGACACTCGGGGAAATGTTTCCTCTTGGGTATAGGGTGTCAAGCTGCAAAGGATATAAACAAGGCTATGCTTGGATGATGATGCAAATTGTTTAGGTGAGAGGCTTATAATGCAAAAGAAAGAACCAACAATAGGCTCAATACTGCAAGCAAGAGAATGAGATGCAATTACAACTTAACGCCAAAAAATGTCCTTTTTCATAATCTTAGTCTACTTGGTTTGAAAAAGGGATAAACTTGCACCAAATAGATGTCCTTTAAAATCCAATTTACGAGTGTGAAAGAGACAAGTTTACTCGGCAATATTTTCGCTTTTTTGAAACGAGTCGGGAAAGAGCTTAAATCAAAATCGTTTGGGAGTATTCTAGGTATAGGTCAGTATGTTTATGAGTAAGAAATGAGGTTCAAAATAAAGTCATTTATTAGCTATAAGGGTCTCCCGATCCTACGGACAAAAGTCTCTGCATGGGCACCGAATGAAGCAGAGGATCTAACTAGGGTACCCATTTTTGGTAAGTCTCTACCATTTGATAGCGACACTTCTAGTTGAAGATAGAAGGTTATGTGTCTCTATGAAATGGGTTTGTACCTAAGGCTTATGAGTGACATTCATAGGATGATGCAAGTGTGTAGGATGGATTGGATACCTATCTTATATGTTGGGTAATGAAAATACCTGTCCAAAGTTACAAACAGACGACATGGCGCTGAAACCCACAAGAATCCCTACATAAAACTACAAAACCCAACTCCATCCACTGTCATATTAGTCCATTAGGAAAAAATATTTTACGAAACCATGTAAAGTGGGTAAAAAATTGCTATAAATAGTAAAAAAACCAATTTTACAATACCATTTGTATTTTTTACCCAAATAGTGGATTTTGGACCAAATTGCCTCTTAACTTCAACTTGTGATTGCTGGAGCTACGAGTGAAGAAATCAACAACCGTCTAGACCAGGTAACTCATCTTGCTCTCCTCTTTCTTTTCAGTGTATTAAAATTTGTAGTTAGGCCTCCTTTTCTAAGTTATTTAGGGCGTAAATTCAAAACTTAAGTGTACGTGGGCTACAATTTATCGGGTCGCATATATGCATACTTATACACGGTTGCTTGAAAAACATCCAATGTATAAGTATCCCTATACGCGACTGTGTAAACTACAGCTCGCGTATATGTCCGTGGATAAATTTTTAAAAGGTTGCTAACTCAAAAAAGAGTTTGACTCTTGCAGGATGGTGCTAGAGTGGAGAGAAATAGAGAATGAGGAGGTGGATGTTGCAGTGGAAAGAGATCCAGGGGCCAAAATGGTCTTAAAAATATATGGGCTATACAAGTTTTTTGCTCTCAAAGGTATGAGGGCTCAAGTGAGATTGCTACAGTTGCTTGCAAACTACTGGGATCCGGATAGTGAGAGCTTCAACCTTGATGGAAAACCATTGAGGATTGAGGTTGAGGACATCTATTTCTTGATGGGAATTGTCACATCGGGGTGAGGTGGTCAACCTAAAATCCCAGGGAGTTGGGAGTGGCATGAAAATCAAGGAATACATAGCCACTCATTGCATTTCAAGGACCGAGAAGGTAGGGATCCAACTCCCAATTAGAGAGATCAACAATCTGAGTCTCAAGATTGTTGTACTAGTTTTGACATGGATCATAAGATCGGCCTCCTTGCACCAAGCATCAAGACCACTTATGTTCTACTTAGTGGAGTTCTTACGACCCACGGTCTACGAATCATGCACCTCACTGTTGGCCAACATGAAGAGCCAACCGATAGAATGCAAAATGGGTAGTAAGAGGAATTTCGGGTTTGTTTCTATCCTTTGTATTTTTTTCTTCAAGCAGGTTCTAGGCTTGGGACCTAGAGTTGATATTATTCCGTGTGGACCTCGTGATCCAACCATGGCATGGTGGATCGAGGTGATGAGGCGGAAGGGAGGTGGTAGGGTGCCAACACCCTACAATGATGACTTCTTCTTATGGTGGAGTCAGCAGGTGATAGCTCTAGATGACTACCCTTACGTAGGGATTGACTTCAGAGGAGATCCTGACATGCCATTACCACCAGGGTCCACCTATGAAGACATAGGTATGTCAAATTTTTTTAAATATTTCATTTTTTTGTATTTTTGTATAGGAGAACAAAAATATTTTTGGATGATGTTAAGTACTAATTAAACATGTATGTGATGCAGAAGTAGGTCTACGATGGCCAAACGGACTTGCACGACATTGTCGAAGGCATCGGGGAGTTGAGGCAGTGGGAGGGGATGCAGAGAGAGTGATTCAAAAAGTGCAGGGAAACTTGTCTCGTTTGACGCAGAGGATTCCCATGGTTCAAGTGGAGGATCTGTCAGAGGATATGCATCGGCAAGTGGTAGGTGTTCCCCGTGCTTGGGTATGACTCTTTTGGCGTCTCACAAAGGTCGTAGTTTGCTATCATGACACTCATCCGACACCACAGGCATAGATGTCATGACTATTGTATGATCAACTGCATATGTATATTGAGGGTGTCATCCCCAATTTTGTACTATAACATCATATTTTTTGAAATATATATAAAAACATGGTTCTTCAGCTTAACTTATGTTACACTGTGTACATTGATGAAAATGTTTTCTTTGTTTTAGTTATGTGACAAATTCCAATCTAAAACAAAATTAGCATATGCATCAAATACATAATTTGAGCTTCTAAGTATGTGATGATAAGTAATAAAATCAAATTATTGTTCTAAACGTTGTACCCATAGGAATCGTCTGAGTAGAGTAGGGTCACGCACACAGTAATTGTCGTTCAATTGACATACTACTAACTAGAAGTCCAAGCAAACTTCTAACGAGTGAATATCATGTGAAATGGCATCGTGCAAAAGTTCTATAACGGCGCTATATTCGGCCACATTATTCATGGATGGCCCTAGGAAAATGCCACCTGAAGACACTAGTAGACCCTCAGGTGAGTAAACAACCCAAGCGACGGAAGCCAAGTTTCGTGTATGACGGCTGGCCCCGTCTGTGAATCCTAAGTAGACTGAAGACTCCATTAACATCTCCCAACCAAGGGAAAACTTGAAAAGCAAGCTGAAGATAAGAATAAAGGGAAAATATATATACAGTAAATTACATTAGTATACAAAGAGTTACGCCCAATATTGGGGATCAAGCGTAATATATTTTCAAATAGATCCCATTCCTAGGCTCAGCCAACATGTTCTCTTCATAATATTCTAATTCATAGGCTCCTTTTTCTAAGACACATTGCACAATATAAGGATCGTGCCACATGGGTTTTAACTTGCCTACCCCCAGTGGTTCTTTGGCTTGATCATATAGAAGGACCAAGTCACCCTCAGCATACAGCTGAGGGCAGACAGACTTATCGTATTGGACCTTGACACATCTTTTAGTTTCTTCGATAGCCACATAGGAGTCTCGACGTTACTCATCTAGACTCTCTAGGTGTACGAGGCATTGTTCGAGATTGGAAGTGTTAGGTAGGAGTGCAACTACCAATCTAAGGGAATGGATTTTGCATTCAATAGGTAATATCGAATCCACAATGTGTACTAACTATAAAGGAGAAAAACTGGTGGAAGTCTTGACCGAGGTTCGGTATGCCCAAAGTGTTGGATAAAGCATGATATGCCAGTCAGATTTGCTTTGGCTGATAGTTTTCTGCAAAATGGTCTTGAGAGCTTGTTCACAGCCTCTACTTGTCCATTTTATTGGGGGTAGTAAGGGGAAGAATGACCATGCTTAAACCCCAGTTTATATGCTAGTTCTTCCATCATTTAATTATGAAAGTGGCTGCCATGATCAGTGACAATATCACTCAGGATTCTGAACCTGGCTATATTTTGATTGAAAATTAAGAAGGTGACAATCTTCCCATCGTATTTAATTGTAGGTATGGCCTCGAAGCACTTAGTGAAGTAGTCTATGACCATGATAATGTGTTGATGCCCCCTTGCCAAAGTTGGGTTGCAATCCACAAAGTCCACCCCCCACTTGGTGAAGGGATCGACGGTAATGACTGGATGGAGAGGGGTTGGATGTGAGCACATTTTCCAAGTGAACACCTAGCAGGGGTGACATTTCTTAATTGCTTCGATGCAATATTTAAATATAGATGGCCAAAAATAACCAGTTCGCAAAATGTTTTGGGTTGTCACAAGCCCGGATAGATGATCACCACAAGCCCCAATGTGGCAGTCATTTAGGACAGACTCAGATTCTTCGTGAGTTAAAAAATGACGTAGGATATTGTCTACTCCTCGACTATATAGAGTGTCACCGACGATAATATAGTTCTTAGCTTGGTATCGTATATGCTATCAGTCATCTCGCGAGAGATGCTGAGGGAACTTCAACGTTTGAAGATAGAGAAAAATATATCCATACTAGGGGTCTGACGATCAGACATGAAAAATGTGTTCATCCACAAATGAATCAACATGAATAACATCCTTGTCTAATCAAGGGAAGTCAGATATTAACTCTGCAAAAACTAGTGATTTTTTGGACTTTGTAGAAGCGGAATCGAGATCAAACTCTTGTAGAATCACAATCCATTTATTGTAATTTCCCCCTATGATACACCTAGTAAGGACATATTGAAATGTGTTGGCATCGACAACCACAGTAGTTTCACACAACAATATATAATGTTGTAATCGTTGGACTACGTGAACGACAACCCAAGCTAGCTTTTCAACATGAGAATATTTGAGTTCAGGGTCGACTAAGTTTCAACTAAGATTGTAAATAATGTGCTCACAGAGCTCATCATCCTCCTGAACCAACACCATACCAATCATCACTTCAGAAGTGGTGACATAAAGCAAGTAATCCCTATCGTAGTCTGGAGGCTTCAGTAGAGGTGTCAATACCAAGGATTTCTTCAAAGCATCGAAGGATTCTTGGGCTCTCTCATCCCAGATAAAAGGAGTGTCCTGCTTCAAGAGACACATGAAACCCTTAGTAATATTGGCATAGTTCACTATAAACCATCGTAAAAAGTTATCTTTCCCCTGTAAACCTTGAAGTTGGCGAATAATGCACGGGGGAGGCAATCGAAGTATTGCCTCAACCTTTAATGGATCTACCATGATCCTAGTATCAAAGACTAAAAATCTAAGAAGACAACCTAACCTAACACAAAAGATGAATTTATGAGGGTTCAACTAGATGCGATAATGGTGACATCTTTCAAAGACTAGCCAAAGGTGATTAGGGTGATCCACTCTCTTACGGGAGTGAGCAGCAAAATTGTCGAGATAGGATTTGACTATATGCTTGAGATCATGAAATGTGAAGGTCATAGCTCATTGGAAGGTTGCTCTGGTGTTTTTAAGGCCAAAAGGCATCTTCTGGTATGTGAAAGTACCCCAAGGGAAAATAAATGTCATCTTATGTTGGTCCTCGGGTTTAATCTAAATTTGGTTATACCCTGAAAATCCATCCATGAAAGAAAAAACTTCGCTTCCCGCACACTTGTCAAGAATCTGATCGATGAAGGGTGTCGGTAATTTGTCTTTAGGACAGGCTTTATTCAGGTCACGGAAATCCATGCATACACGGATGGTTCCCTTCTTTTTATTCACAAGAACGGGATTGGATACCCATTCAGTCAAGGGAACCGGGTAGATAAAGCCAACATTAAGCAGTTTTTCTACCTCTGCCTTAATAGCAGAGGCCTTCCTAGGGTTGACAGCTCTAAGACGTTGTCGAACAGGCTTAGCGTCCAGGTACTTTTTAATCTCATGTTCGACAATTCGAGGGTCAATTCCTGGCATCTCTTCATATGACCAAGCGAATACATCTTGGAATTCATTAAAGAGTTCGATGTAGATCAGAATTTCTTCTGGTGAACAATCTGCACCGATGTATACATTTTCAATATTGCCAGGAGTACGAGAGATATCGATCGTGATGGTAGGAGTGATACTCTCCATGTTTCCTTAGGCATAAATGCAGTGCACATCAAGTGGAACTACGGTGTGACCGACTATCTTGCTCAAAGTAGTTCTAAAATCATCTTGTTTTATTCTAGCAAGATCTGGGAGGAAATAAGAGTGATGATGCATATCATCCCAAGGTTTGTTGGAACCATTCATGGCCTCAATGATAGCTTCATTTGAAGGAAAAGTCTCATCAAGGAATTCATGTGAACAAGGCGATGAAGTGGTCCACACGGGCTCCAGAGAAATATCCTCTTTGTCTGTCTGCGAGGTAATAGGATTTGGATTGGTGGAAGAGTCAAGAATAGCTTGATATGCAATCTTTGTTGTCGATAGTGGCATAGCCATTTCAGAATGTAAATTACCTTCACAAGACATCGTCAAGGAAGGTAGGGTCCAAGGATCATTAAAATAGGAAGTGCAGAAAGGAACATACCTCTCTGACCAAACGGGCCTACTGGACATGGCGTATATATGGTGAACTAGTGCCATGAAGTCGAAGGTACCCATAAGGGATGAATACAGTCTGACACCGATATTATCAGTTGTCGGCTGAGAATTGTCGATCATGGGGATTGATGGTCCAAAAGATGCATTAGGTATAGCATACACAAAGGACAACTGGATGATCGTCACAATATTCCCATCATGAGGAAAACAAAGAGAACAAAAGATGGATGATACAATTGCAGTCATAGCGTAAGTCCAATTGCATCCTAGTAACAAGTTATAGTCGAGGGGCGCATCAACCACCTCGACATCCACCTTCACCATCTCCCCACCTAACTGGATTAGAAAGGCAAGAAAAATATCGTGAGGGTGAAAGGAACGACCATCAAAAGCATTCAACATGTTCAGAGACTGAGAAAGGGTCAGAGAGCCGAGGGCTTTCCAACAAACCAGGGACATCACACATGTGGCAGCACCTTCATCAACAACAATACGCTTGATGATATACTTCAAGTAACCCACGTGAATTTGGAATGACACATGGTAAGGCAAGTGAGGCTTCACATCTGTGACGTCAAACTTGATAACTTTCAAGCCACAAGGATCTAGAGCTCCTAACACAGATAGCAAGGCATTCCTCTATGAAGGGCATGTCTGGAGTACCTCCAGATCCAACATCGCATAAGGGGTTTGATCCAAGTCCTCAACAATAGAGTAATTATGGGCATCTCTAGCATTAGGGTTGTGGGTAGAGCACTTGAGTACTCCTTTCAGAATATGAGGCAAGGGCTCTGGTTTTTTGATATACAAGGGCATCTCTGGAGGAGGGAGGGACTCTAGACTAGGTACAGTCTGTGGAGAACTGTAATTGTGAGACCGAGTGGCTACATTAACCTCAAATTTAACCATATTGATGCATAAACATTCATCGTCTTGCGTCGGTGGGTTTTGACTCTCACTCGCCACATTTTCGGCATTCGATAAGCTCGAGACTAGGTACTGGTTATGTGGAAAAGGATTAGTCAGCACAACAGGCGGTAGAGATAAAAGCCTCGCAACTTCCAAAAGTTTGGGGCATAAATGGGTAAGGTGATCGTCTGTACAAAGCTTACAGGGAAAATTCAACTTTCACCTTTCTTTCTTGCCCTCACCATCATTATTATTCGACTTCTCATTATTACCATTGTCCTTGGGTTTATTATTATTCTTCCCACCCTTACGATTATTATTATGTCCTTTATTTTTATTCCCTCCTGATTGTTGGTTACTATTCGGGTTGGTCGACGATTGTGTAGAACGTACATCTGTCGACTGACTGGGGTTGGAGGAAACAAACGAAGTTGGCCCTCCTACAGACTTGTTTAGAGACAATTATTTCAAATGGCTTGTCACCAAAATCAGGCCCTTAGCCTCCAAAATCCGGCCCTTGGCCTCCAACCCTCAGGCTCTCTGGCCTAACAATCACATAAGCCCATCGGCTTATACAAACTTGGCTCACCAGCCTATAACACATATTTACAATTCATTTCATACATCAGATTTACAATTGGGCTCGGCCTTAGGGACATTACAATCCCCCTCCCTTATTTTCGCACTGTCCTCAGTGCAACTTACGCTATCTCTGCAAGCCTTTCAAAATTTTCAAAATATGCAGGTACTCTGCCCGCATAACTTCTTCATGCTCCCATGTCGCATCCTCAGGACCGTACCAGGTCCACTGAACCTTTATAATCTCTATGGCTCGATTCCGGAGCTGTTTTCTTTTCCTGTCCAATATGCACACAGGATGCAATTGCAGGACACTTTCTGGTTCCACCTGAATCACATTCCAATCAATAACATGATTAGCATCAGGTACATATTTCTTAAGTAGTGAAACATGAAACACATTATGTACAGTCATAGATGCAGGTAGTGCAAGCATGTATGCAACTGGCCCAATCCTTTCCAGGATCTCAAATGGCCCACAAAATCTTGCTGCCAATTTGGCCCAACTTCCCAACTTCAGGGAACTCCTGTTGATCTTCACTTTCAGGAACACATGGTCACCCACTTTCAATTATCTATGGGTTCTGTTACTGTCAGTGTAACTTTTCTGCCTATCCTGGGCAACTTTTAGATTTTGTTTAATTTTTATCATTTGATCTTCCATCTCTTTGAGCAGCTCAGGCCCAACTACTACTCTATCAGCTGGATTATCCCAGCTCATTGGAGTGTTGCACTTTCTTCCATAAAGTGCTTCGAATGGGCTCATCTTCATGATGCATGATACCCATTATTGTAGGTGAATTCTACCAAATACAGGTAGTCTTCCCACCTTGATGGTTTGTCCATCACATACATTCTCAATATGTCTTCTATTACCCTGTTCACCCTCTCTGTCTGACCATCAGACTCAAGATGATACGTTGTACTAAAGTTCAGATTCATTCTGAATCCCTTGAACAGTCCTTTCCAGAAATTCAAGGTGAATTTCGGGTCCCTATCAAACACAATTGTCTTAGGAATTCCGTGTAAGCGTGCAACTTCTTTTAAAAAGATATCAGCAACATCCGCTGCCCTGTGGGTGGTTTTCAGTGGAATAAAATGGGCGAATTTAGTAAGCTTGTCCACCACCACCATGATTGAATCATGTTGCTTGTTGGTTCTAGGTAGTTCGGTGATAAAAATCCATTGTTACCACGTTCCATTTCCACTCAGGAATGGGTAAAGGCTGCAACAACCCTGTTGGGTGTCTATGCTCAGCCTTAACCTTCTGGCACTCCATACATCTGGTGATGTATTCAGCAATTTATTTCTTCATACCCGGCCAAAAATAATGGCTTTTGACTGCTGCCACAGTCTTCTGATATCCAGGATGTCCAGCATAAGCCACGTTATGCATCTCCTTTAAAATTGCCAGCTTCAATTCTCGGACATTGGGTACATACACTTTGTTTTTATGCAGAAGTAAACCATCAGTTCCCAAGGTGTAACTTTCCTTGGTCTGTGGTCTCTCACTCTGTTGTAGCTTTTCTACAAGACCTCTGTACTGCAAATTAGTATTTGCAACTTCAAAAATTATGTCTTTCATCTCAGTTTTGTACATGCTAATGGTTGTAGCATGTAATTCGTGCACTTTTCTGCTGAGTGCATCAGCCACCTTATTTTCTTTCCCTTTGATATTCTTGATATCAAAGTCATATTCACACAGAAACTCCAGCCATCTGGTTTTCCTCACATTTAAAGTCGGCTGATCAAATAAATACTTCAGGCTGGTGTGGTCTGTTCTTAATTCAAATCTCCTTCCCATGAGGTAATGTCTCCATTTCCTCAAGGCGTGGACGATTTCTGCTAGCTCTAAATCATGAGTGGCATAATTCCTTTCGTTCTCTTTCAGCTTTCGGGACTCATAACAAATTACAAATCCCTCTTGGCTGAGAACTCCTCCCAGCCCCTCCTTACACACATCTATGCACACTACGTAATCCTTGTTTGGATCTGCAATCTTCAGAATTGGAGCACTGGTTAGTAGCTGCTTCAATCGCTGGAAGCTGCTCTCACAATCTTCAGTCCACTGGAACTTCTTCTCCTTCCTTTACAAGGAAGTGATAGGGTGAGCTATCTTTGAGAATCTGGCTATAAACCTTCTGTAGTAGCCTGCTAGACCCATAAAATATCTAACTTCTGCCACATTCCTTGGTGCTGACCATTCTCGAATGGCCTCAACCTTCTCAGGATCCACAGCGATCCCTTCCTTTGATATAATGTGCCCCAAGTAATGAATCTTCCTTTGATAAAATGAGCACTTGCTCAGTTTTGCGTACAGCTGGTGTTCTCTCAACACCTGCAGCACCATTCTCAGGTGTTGTTCATGTTCTTCCTCTGTCTTGGAATACACCAAGATATCGTCCAGGAAGACTATGACAAACTTGTCCAAATAATCTCTGAACACTCCATTCATTAAGCACATGAAAACAGCAGGTGCATTTGTCAGTCCAAATGGCACCACTATGAATTCATAATGACCGTACCTTGTTCTAAAGACGGTCTTGCTAATGTCCTCATCCTTTATTCTCACTTGGTGATATCCAGATCTGAGATCTATTTTTGAAAATATTTTTGCATCCTTCAACTGATCAAAAAGATCATCAAGCCTTGGCAGAGGATACTTGTTCTTGACAGTGACCTTATTCAACTGTCGGAAATCAATGCACAGTCTCAATGTCCCATCTTTCTTCTTCACGAATAGTACCGGGGCTCCCCAAGGTGACACGCTGGGGAAAATGTATCCCTTCTTTAGTAGCTCTTCGAGATGCAATTGCAACTCTTTCAGCTCTGGCGTACTCATTCTATTAGGATCCTTTGAAACTGGAGCTGCTCCAGGCATCACATTTATAGAAAAATCGTTGTCCCTCTTCGGAGGTAGTCCAGGTACCTCCTGAAATACATCCTTGAACTCTTTGAGTACCTCATGATCTTCCAGATTCGATACTACATCTTGGGATGCTTCTTCCACCCGAGCTGCATATAATTGATAGCCTTTCCAGTAACATTTCTTCAGCTTCTTGGCTGAGATTTCCCTAACAGCCATGACTCTGGGAATTCCTTGGACTGTTACCAGATTTCCCTCTTCATTCAGGTAGGTAAACCTCTTGTTACGGCAATCCAGAAGAGCATGGTGTTGGTCCAACCAATCCATCCCAATTAAGAAATCGTATGATCCTAAAGGAAAAATGTTCAATTCAGCCTTAGTGCTCATTCCTTTCATGTCCACTGAACAAGACTTAACCAATTTAGTGACCTTCCTCTTGGTCCCTGTGGCCAACTTCACTAACCAAGACTTTTCATGTTTTCTTCTTGTTAAATGCAAACATTCCACCACTCTAGGATCTATATAACTATGGCTAGCCCCTGAATCAATTAAAATAACAAGTGGTCGGTTGTTGATCGTACCTTCCACTTCAATCATGTGTGATTGAAATTCTTCTTGCTTGTTGTCCAGGGCTGCATAGATCCTTGGCATTCTGCTTCCCATATCCTCCATTGTTTCAGCTTGTTGAACAGTATGGACAGATCTCGTTTTATCTTTTCTGTGGGGGCAGTCTCTGTACCTATGATTCCCTTTACAGCCCCAACACTCCATAGGTGGAGGTCTTGGCATCTGCTCACTCCCTTCAACTTCCCTGGGCTCTCTAAAAGATGACTGTCCCCAAGGATTGTTTCTAAAAGAGGGGGGCATGTTTCCCTTCTGCCTATGTTCCTTCTTAATCCTCTTCTGGTCATCCCAAGCCTTCCGAAAGGTAGGCTTTTCTCTTTGTTGTTCGTATAGACATTTCGCCTTTCTTATGGTTTCTTCCATGGCCTTAGGGTCATCATACTGAATCTTGTCACCAATGGAAGGTGGTAGTCCACTCAGATACCTCTGAATTTTGACAGCCTCGTCCTTGATGAATGGAACATACTTCAGTAATTCTAGAAAACTTCGTTCATACTCATCAATGGTCATGTTGCCCAACTTGAGTTCGAAGAACTCCTTCATCTTTCTATCATAATACCTTTTATTCAGGTATTTCTTCTCGAAATACCTCTTAAATTCCTTCCAAGTGACCTCTTTCTCTCTGATGTGTTGCACCTGCGCAAACTGATCCCATGACATGGATGCTTTTCCTTTCAGTTGATACATTGCAATTCTTCCTTCTGCATGGGCGGAATAATTCTGCAGTTGGAAATATTTCCTCATGCCAAGCAACCATGTCTCGGCATCTTCCTCCTTCTTATGTTCTCCATCAAATGTTGGAGGCTTAATTTTGTTCATCTCCTCTTTCAATTCATCCTTTCCTGATTTTCGGTGTTTTCTGGTAGGGGACGGGCTTGAACTACTGCGTGTCTCCTTACCATAATGCTTTGAAGAGAGATGGTAATATCCGTTACCACTCCTCGATCTCCTTCTCCTCTCAGGGGTTCTAACACTTCTTGATCTGCTTGTGTCACTCCCTTTTTCCAATTTCTTTTCTATTCTTTCCAGGCTCTTCAACATTTTTAAGTTGAATTCACCCTGCCACTCCCTGATTTTCATGAGCTTTCGGCTATCATCTTGGCGAGCCTGAGCATATTTCTGCAATCTTTAGATGATTTTCATCATACGTTCTTCCTTATCCATCCCTTTTCCATGCCCATTAGAGTTTGTTCCTTCGACTCCCGTGTTGACATCCCTTCCTACCCTTTCGTCCGTTGTTTCGGAGGCAATCTGCACTTTTTCCCTCTCCATACTCGACGTTGGTTAACTGGAATCCTGACTCTCGTTGAACTCTGCACACACACTGTGCAATTCAATTCGAAGTTTGTCAGGCCATTCAAACCTCTCAAACGATCCACAACATTTATAAACCAATATGAACAAGAAAAAAAGACGTTTCGATCCAAATAAGTTTTCTGATCTCTTGTTGGGCTTTGCAAATTCCAGGACTTCAGATTTCGGAATCTCGGTCCACGAAGATCCAACAGTTAAATATTCGTAACTAAAGTCACCCTTTTTGCAACTTTGCGATCTTGTGAGTTCATGGGTCGAAGACCCTCGACTCATTTCCTCTAAACGTCGATACCCGAGATGCGACACAGTATGACTCCCTCCTCGTTAGCATCTGCTACGCATGACCGTAGTCTAGGGATAAGTGCTATCACTCTTCGCTACTCGCACCTTCGTGTGTTGTGGCGTCCAACCCTGGTACCTCCCTTTCACGAAACCCCGAGAAGCGATTTTGAATTTTCTCCCCTCGTTCTCGCTACTTCACGACTTCGCGAGTTTCAATGTCGAGCTCCCATGCCCTTATCTCGCGAGTCCCCGAAATCGTGAATTACTTTATTCTCCAGGCCCACAGCACAGTTGTTGCCCTTCACCACTGTGGCATGTGGTACGTTCATGAGGGTCCACGTCGCTTTTAACGACGTCATCGGGTCCCACCACTCTCACCTGTCTTCTCTACTCACTGGCAAATGTTGCGCATTCATGCGTCCAAGTCCAATACAAGCATGGAATCCAATGGTCAGATCCCCTTCTCAGATCAACGGCGTAGATCTTTTGGCATACCGGAGTTTTCGGGAGTTCACGTATCACGATTCCCACACTCCTTTGCGATTCAAAAGGGATTTAAACCCTGTGCATACTCTCCAGATCTGACAGTCACGAGGGTCCACCTTCCCTCCCGAGAAGATCCTAAGGTTCTTACGCTATTGGTGTGAAGACCTATTTCCCATGGCTACAGACCACCCCGACTGTGGTTTCACATGCCGCTAAACCTCCTGAGCTTAAAAAAAAAAAACTCGTCAAGTAACTCCTTGACACTTCGGGGAAAACCAAGGTCCGAAATTCGCCTTCCAGACCCAATTTCCTCGCACTTTGGGTCCAAAGACCGCTCCACTGGCCCATCTAGGCTCTATGTCGAAACCATGGCTCTGATACCAAACTAAAGCGCACCTTTTCAGCTACCATGGCTTAAACGCTCTTAAAAGAAATCTATAACACCTCTTTGTACATAAATCATACAACATTATATAATCCACATGCATTTAAACAAATAAACACATTCTACACAAAGTATTCATATGAGTTACTGCCATAATTAACAATCGATAGCGTTCATACTAATTCATATACACAGCGGAAATCATGATAACATAAGCAGTAGAGTCATGCAAAACATGATTGAAACATAATCAGGTACTTATCTTTTAATAGTGGTAGAGTCCACCAACCAAGTGCAGGCCTTCCACGAACCTCCCAGCCTTAGACCACACTGCTCATGAGCTCAGCAGTGGGTCACCCCCGAGCTAGGACTAAACTCCACCCCGAGACAAGGAATCCTAGGTTAGGCTGAGGTTACAGGGAAAACAGCACACAGCCACAGGAAGGAATTCTCTCCCAGGAACCACCCACACTCACTGCCCACAGTCCCTCATTCCCCACATGCCTGCTCCACCCCAGGAGGATACACCTTCTCTGTCACCTGGACAGTCCTTCGGCTGCTAACCTCCCTTGCCTTGATTTATAGCAACAGACCGGACTGGAAGTCTCCGGGCTCTATGGCAGCTACAGGGTTCCTTCCAGGAATCCTCTCCTTCCTCTGCGCACTCTCTCACTTGGAGGGAGTCGCTCACAGGTCCATCAACCTGTTCTTCCAACTTCAACCACCTCTCTCACCTAGAGAGAGTGTTGTACAAACTGGCCAACAAGCCACACAGGATCAAACAACTCTGGATTCTCAGGGATGCGTGACGAGTCGTCCACACAGGGGTCGATGCAGACTTCCCGGTTTAGAACAGAGAATGGAGTACCGTCTTTCCAAACAACACAGACTCTTTCCTGAAATCTACACAGGCTTCTCATTCAGGGAATGCACACACGGGTTTTCTCAGAGCCAGACACAGACTTTTGAATCACAGGGACGCACGAAGGTTCTCTACAGGAGTCGGGTTGGTCGTACTATCCAGGGCTCCGTACGCGTTTAGGCAATCGGGTCAAATGGAGGAGGAACCCTTCTCACGGCTCACCCTGGTCATTTTATTCTCATGCGTCAGGGTTGACACTTGTCACCCATGGAACTGCATGCATTCCACCAGCACGCATCACCCTTGTACGCCCTCCCTTGCCAAAAACTTAGGATAAACATAAAATGCACATGTCTTTTTCGGATAATATTAAAATATTATTCCCAGGCTTAAGCCCCCTAGGCTCAACACTTAGCCCCTTTCCCACCTTCCAGCCCCTAATTCCTTGCCCACTCTGTGGATGCTCAGTCCCCCTTCACTCATTCATCGTGGTCGGTCTGCACC
>ML823970.1:40014-65231 GCA_009831015.1 Picea engelmannii
CTGGTTCTTAGCCGGCTCAACACACTCAACTCCAGAAATCAGAGAGAATGAAAATGCCAAAAAGGGCCAAGAAATGAAAGTCAAGCTATATAGGCAAGCAACAACCTAGAAACCCTAGATCAGTTCCAGCAAGCCAACTAAAGAAAAAGACATGTAAGTCACTGATTCAATAAGCCAAAGAGGTGTAAATCAACATATATGAATAATTGACAGAGTCCAAACTTGAATTCAAAAATTTCAAAAAATATGTTCGCAGGCCAGTGTGGAACACAGTGCGAGAAACTAGTGTTCTCGCAGGTCACTTTGATGCAAAGTGTGAACTATTCGCACTGAAATATATATGCAGAGTGCGGACTTTCAAGGTTCTCGCAGTCTGTCAATGGACACAGTGCGAGAATCCCTGAAACTAATGAAAATTTTGAAAGAGCAAGCAAAATTCAAACTGGCTTCTAGACCCAGAAGGTCTCTCAGGGTATCCTGAGGACTCAGAGACTGACAAATCAAAAGAAAAATGCAAACAGAGCAAATGGCCACAGAAAATTCAAAAACCATAAAGAAAAAGGGAATAGCTCCCTAGTATGGTCGCCAATTTTGTTATAGGATAAATCCGTGAGTGTGGACACAAACCGATCTCCCTAGATCCACCTGGATCTAGAACAAAACAGGACAGAATAATACACTTTCCCTAGATCTAGCCTATTGAATGAACTAAGAGATAAGGGTTATGGACATACCTTATGAACGCTTTCCTTAGATCTCTATTGTTCCAAGCTTCGCTCCAATGCTCTCGTCCCGTCCAGATCACAACAGAACAAACCAATCGAAGTACAGGCAGATTAATATATTCAATGACTAGTCTATACATATGATCAAGGAATTATGTAATAAAGAGACATCATCTTTATGGGAAAGGGACATATCGCTGTATTGAATTAATTGAAAGTGAAACTTACAACCTGAGCCTTGATGTCATAGGTCTCCTTTCGATGGCTCCTGGCTCTGACACACACACTTGCTCATTCATGAAGAAAATCAACCACTTGTGATGACCTTGTTGTTGTCTCTTACTGTTGTAGCATCAGTCCTCCATACAGTCTTGCACTAGTTCTATAATCAATCTCTAGCTAGCTTCCTGCTTGTTTGCTTAAACCTTTCCATGAGCAATCTCCTCAATATATAGGAGAAGATAGTTTAGTTACTTGGATATGGAATGATCCCAAGATATCTGGAATGCCATCTCTTGAATAACCACTCGAAAGCCAACTCACCCCTTCTAGAAGATTCCCTTCTAGAAGGTCCGAGATTCTTATCTTTTTCCCCTTTAAGAACATGTCCGCACCCTAATAATGAGTACAGTGCGAGAAGTTCGCACCCCAGCTTAAAGCAGCCTGCGAGAATCAGGCATTCTCGCAGGTGAATATATAAGTAGCCTGTGGACAGTCTTCAAAAGTGTGAGTTCTGGAAGAAGACAACTGTAACTTTTCTCAGGAAAGTGTTCTTAGTAAAGAGCTTGATTTTCTATCATCATAACATCATCATGACATCATTACAATGACCAAAATTGCGGATAACACAATCCTCCACCAAATTCAAGCTCATATAAGAGAGACAATGAGGTTCTCAATCAAGTAGGGAAGAGCTTGGGGGTTGAACAATGTGTTCAGACTTAAAAGGACAAAGGGATGCAGACTCAATATGAAGTGAATAATTTCTCCAGACTAACTTTGCTCTCAAAGTTGAATTATTTTCCTCTTTTTCCATAGCTCGGATTTGGCCCATTTATAGACTTCAAGTGAAACTAAAGGGTCGATTCAGAATGTTTCCAGTATATGGAAGGTCAAGGATCATGGATCACATGACGTGGAATGGAAACCCGACACCATTTTTTTAATTTTGAGCACAAAACTCGATGTACGCAGGATGTAGTGGTGAAACCTGTGTATACACATGTTGTACAATAGATAGGGTGTGTATATGTGGAAAAATAATATTTTTAGCTCTGGGATTTTCAAAAAGGGACTTCAAGTCTGCATAGGGAAACAGAAAAAGGCCCTATGTGTAAGTTTTCATAGGGTGAGGCAAATCTTGCTATAACACGTAGCCCACACTGGGTGAACCACATATATCTGTGTTTCTATTGTATTGTGTATCTTTTGTGTTTTATTTCCGCATTTCTTTTATTTTATTTCTCCGCAATCCTGTTTTTCTAATAGGCATGTTAGGGACCTAACCTCCCTAACCCATCATGTAGGTAGAATAATATAGTTTCCATGTAATAAAGGCCAATATTAAGAAGGCCTAGCAATAAGGAGGAATAAGTCAAATGTAAGAAGACCTAATAGAAGCTTCTTCTTCTAGAAGTTCTTCTTCTAGAAGATCTTCCTCTAGATTGTTCTTTTGGTAGATAGATTTAGTATAAATAGGAGTCGAGGGAATGAAAAGTTTAGTCTTGAGAATTATTGTAATAGAGCATTGCTCTGTTGGAGGTTTCCCCCTCAAAGAGGAAAGTGAACATTGGTTCCTATCAATAAAGGTATTATTTTGGTGTTGTGGTTTCATCTATGGTGTTGTCTACAATATTTTTGTATTCAACTATTATAATAGATCTGGTACCTTACAACAAGATTCCGCCAGAAAATACACTAAGTTTCCCAATATATCTGCATGTCCCCTACTGGACACTTATCTTCATGAAGCTTCACGAGCTCCACTTGTATATGTTCCCCGGCTTTTGAAACTTATATTGTATATTAAAATAATATTTCCTTGACTTAAGCCTCCTTGGATTAGCTCTTAGTCTTAGACCCGTAGCCTCCTTTTGTCTAGTGGAGTTCTTAGTCCCCCGTACTCTTTTGTCTGATTGGTCTACAAAAACGATGCTTTTATTATTAATATGAATGATACAAATTACAAAGATATTGTAATAATTTAGGCACTCTAACCACAAAACATATGAAACCATGGCACTTAGGCCCAAAATATCTCGGCTCACTAGCCTATGTGTCCAATAACATCTTGGGATTCGTCCTAGGGGTATTACATTCCCCTGCCCCTTATTTATGCACTATCCTTAGTACATTATGTACACATGTACAAGTAAAATTCTTCAAAAAGCTCCAAAAATATGTGGGTACTCTTCTCGCATGGCATCTTCATATTCCCATGTTGCATCTTCAGGACTATAATAGGTCCATTGGACCTTTACTAGATCGATGTCTCGATTCCAGAGTTGTTTGACCTTCCAATATGCACACGGGTTGTACTAGGAAGTCTCCTTCTTGTCCCACCTGAATCACATTCTAATCAATTATATGATTAGCATTAAGCACATACTTTTTAAAAATATATACATGGAATACATTATGAATGCACATGGATGCAGGTAATGCAAGAATGTATGCAACGTGACCAATCATCTCCAGGATTTCAAGGGGTCCACAGTATCTTGTTCCAAGCTTTGAACAACTCCCCAATTTCAAAGAGCTTCTCTTGGCCTTCACTTTTAGAAATACATGGTCACCCACTTTGAATTCTCTGTGAGTTCTACTTTTTGGATTACTGAGAGAGGGGGTGAATCAGAAATAGTGCAATATTAATCATTTTTATCCAAATGGATCCAAGTTTTATATCAATGTAGTTTTATTATCCAATAATGAGCAATAAGAAATGAACAATCACACAAATACAAAGTACACCAATGTTTTACGTGGAAACCCAAACCGAGAGAAAACCACAAAATGCTTTTTCTTATATGTCTTGAAGAATTACATTCATTGGAAGCACCAACTTCCTTTGTTTTATAGTTGCAATTGGAAGGAGGCTCCAACCCACTTAGTTTCTCAGGATACAACCTAAGGGAAGCTCCAACTCCCTAATTCTATGGCTACTACAAGAAGGAGGGTACAACCCCCTATGTTCTTTGGCTACAACCGAAAGGTGGCTACAACCACCTGTCCTTTCCCTGTCCTGCCACCCCGAAGTAGAAGTAGAATGATGGAACCACTGTCAACCTGCCACTGTGAGATATACTATTGTACAACTGTATCAACATGTACCACTGACCTGTATCCAATCTATACAACTGCCCTGTAATCAATTTGTACCTGAACTGAACATGTATCCCCAAAAATACAACATATATGCGACCTGTAGTGATGAAACCCGCGTATGTACGTGCCCTATATGTTATTTAGCCCGCATATGTACACGCCCTATCTGTTATGCAACCCGCATATGTACACACCCTATCTGTTATGTAGCCTGTGTATGCCTTCTGAAACTAGGGTTTCCTTTCACTTGAAAACTTATTATCCTCTGTAACTTTTTCCACATAGATATGTAACCTATCACTATATCCAGACTATAATTGTACCCTGTGCATGAATCCTCATACATAACCTCTACTCAAGGCAAGTATGTCTCTCTCTAGTCATGTTCCATATAGGTATGTGTAATCAAGAACAAGTATAATATCCCTCACATGATCTTAGTCATCAACCCCTTTCTGATATTCAACTTCTCAATACATCAATAAATACAAGATCTCAACCATGTACCATAAAAACTCTTAGCCATATGCCAAGAAATACAAGATGTGCCTCAACAAGAAGTACCAATGATAAATATACAAACACTTTATTTGTGTAGATCTGAATTATACAGAAGATCCCATGTAGCCACTAGTTTCTCTAGGGAGAATCCTCAAATCTCCATTGCCATTCCTTATGCATACATCAAAATCCAACTATTCATAGAAATAAGACATACCTTTTGAACCAATGGATGGATCTGATGTATCTAAGCACTCTAGACCTTCCTGGGAGCTTGATCTCATAATCTAGAACCTCTACACCTTCATCTTCTCAAGTTTCATGGCTTTATCAACATGTACTCACCCTATACATAGTCAACCCACGTATGTACTCACCCTATACACAGTCATCCCGCATATGTACGCACCCTATACACAGATAGCCTGCGTACACCTCAGAAAATAGGGTTTTTTGTGAATCTGAGAATTTCGTCGTCAACCCTTCGTGCTACCTCGGACGTTCTCCACTTCAGATGTATCCACAAGTATTTACAAGAAGCTTTACAGAAGAAAATAGATATACAATATGTACAAGTGCGTTTTTATGAGTGAACTTTGTCTCTTATTTATATCTTCATGTAGCCTTACACTTTCCTTATTTTAGGGCTTCTTCATTTAAAATAATTTCTTTTTTTGCAAAACACTTTGACTCTTTGGGGCTTCTATAAGACTCAGGTTCTCCAACTTCATATGGTCATAACTCTCTAACCGTGAGGAGTTATGTGACGTTCCACATACCACCAGAAATGACATGACAAGCACTATCCATATAGGATAGTTTCACTCACAAATTCGTTGTCCTTCATCTCATTATTACTCAAATAATCATGGGTTCTCTCACTCCGCAAAGAGTCTTCCTGTGAGGGATTTCACCATAAGGGGACCACTTTGGAGTTCATCCATTCTTAGTTCTTATCAACCATGACAAGAAAATAATGACTCATATTTACATCAAACAATCTTGGGTCCAATACCCAAACCCTGTGCCATGGGGATTTCTTCAAGGGTTGACATCAATGACAACCAACCTTAATCAACACTATTCTTATCTACATAGATTTTCTTATCGTCTTGGCAAGCCTTTAAATCATGTTTATTCTTCACCATCTAGTCTTCCATTTCCCCGAGCAATTCTATCCCAACCACTTCTCTATCTGTTGGGTTGTCCCAACTTACTGGAGTATTACGCTTTCTGCCATATAGTGTCTCAAATGGGCTCATCTTCAAAGATGCTTGATACCCATTATTATAGGAAAAATCAACTAAGTGTAAATACTCTTCCCATTTTGATGGTTTATCCATCACACACATTCTTAGCATATCTTCAATCACTTGATTGATTCTCTTTGTTTTTCCATCATATTCTGGGTGATATGTTGTGCTAAAGTTTAGATGGGTCCCAAATCCTTTAAATTGTCCCTTCCAAAATTTTGATGTAAATTTGTGATCTCTATCTAAAACTATTTCCTTAGGTACACCGTGAAGCCTGACAATTTCTCTCATATAGATATATGAAATATTAGTTTCCTTTTGAGTCAGCTTTACTAGAATAAAATGATTAGCTTTGGTGAACTTATCCACCACCACCATGATGGAGTCATGCTACGTCACTATTCTAGGCAGCTTGGTGGTGAAGTCGATTGTCACCACTTCCCATTTCCACTCAGGAATAGGAAACGGTTGTCAAAAACCACTTGGATGCCTATGCTTAGCCTTGACCTTCTGACATTCAAGAAATTTGGCTTTATAATCAACCACTTCTTTCTTCATACCTGGCTAGTAATATTGTCTTTGGACAACTACAATTGTTTTATGGTATCCCAGGTGCCCAACATAAGGCACATTATGCATCTCTCTTAATATCATATTCCTCATCTCTTGAGAAGTAGGTACGTAAGTTATACCTTTATATAAGAGGGTTCCATCTTCTCTCAACTCATAGTCTTTAGATTTCTACTGCAAAATACCTTGCTGTAAATTTTCCTTTATTTCCATGTACTGTTGATATGATCTTGCAGCCTCTAAAATTTTGTCTTTCAAATCTTATTTGTACATGCTAATGGTTGTAGCATGCATCTCATGCACCCTTCTGCTGAGTGCATCAACCACCTTGTTCTCTTTGCCTTTGATATGATTTATATCAAAGTTGTATTCATTAATAAATTCCATCCATTTGATTTGCCCAACATCAATAGTTGGTTGTCCAAACAAATACTTTTGACCAATATGGTCTATCCTCAATTCAAATATTATTCCCTTAAGTTGGTGCCTCCACATATTCAAGGCACTCACTATAGCTTCCAATTCTAAATCATGAGTAGCATAATGTCTCTCATGCTTCTTTAATTTTCTTGATTCATAGAATATCACATGCCCATTTTGACAAGGACTCCACCAAGTCCTTCTTTGCATGCATTGGTGCACACAACAAATTCTTTATCAGGATCAACACTCTTTAATATAGTTTCACTTGTCAATAAGTATTTCAAGTGTTGAACACTTGTTTCGCATTTAGTAGTCCATTCAAATATTACACCCTTCTTTTGTAAGGAAGTGAATTGGGTGAGCAATCTTTGAAAACCCTTCAATGAATCTTCTATAGTATCCAACAAGTCCCATGAAATATCTCACCTATGAGACATTCTTTGGTACTGGACATCCCTCCATGGCTCTTATCTTTTCAGGATCTACAACTATCCCTTTGTATGAAATGATATGGCCCAAATAATGTATCTTCCTTTGATAGAATGAGCACTTGCTCAATTTTTCATACAACTGATGTTCCATCAACACTTGTAGCACTATCCTTAAGTGTTGATCATGCTCTTCTTCATATTTTGAGTAGATAAGAATGTCATCCAAAAATACAATGACAAACTTATCCAAGTAAGCTATAAAAACACCATTCATCAGACACATAAAGACAATTGGTGCATTTGACAACCCAAAAGGCACCACTATAAACTCATAAAGGCCATATCTCATTCTGAAAGCAGTCTTGTTGATATATTCTTCTTTTATTCTCACTTGATGATAGCATGATACGAGGTCAATCTTGGAGAATATCTTTTCATATTGCAGTTGATCAAATAGATCATCTATCCTTGGCAAATGATACTTGTTTTTCACAGTCACCTTGTTCAACTACCTGAAATCAATACATAATCTCAAGGTGCCATCTTTCTTTTTGTAAAATAATACTAGTGCACCTCAAAGAGACACACTTGGGTGTATATACCCCTTCTTCAAGATTTCTTCAAGTTGCATTTGTAATTCCTTCAATTCTGGTGTACTCATATTATAAGGAGTCTTGGACACCGATGCATCTCGAGGCATCATATTAATAGATAAATCAATATCTCTTTTAAGTGGCAACCTTTGTATCTCTCTAAATACATCTTCGAACTCTTTCAAGACTGTGTAGTCTTCAATGCTTGGCACGTTATCCTTAGGTGACTCCTCCATATGCACCACAAAGATTTGGCATCATTTCCTAAATCTTTTATTCAGTTGTAAGGCCAAAAATTTTCTAAGGGTTACTTCTCTTGGAATGCCTTGAACTGTCCTCAAGTTTCCTTATTTATCCATGAAAGTAAATGCTTTGTTATATAAATCTAGGACATCATGATTCTTGTCCAACAAATCCATACTGATTAGGAAGTCATATGATCCCAAAGGTATGATTTTCAAATCAGCCTTTGTACGCAATCCATTCATGTCCATTGGACAATCCTTGACTATCTCATTAATTCTTCTTGTAGCTCATGTAGCTAATTGAATCAACCAAGGTTTTGCAAGATCGCTTCTTGTCAAATGAAATCTTTCCACCATCTTAGGATCTATATAACTATAATTATCTCTTGAATCAATCAAAATAGAAATAGGTTGACCGTAGATCTTACCTTCTACTTCAATCAAGTGATATTGAAATTCAACTTGCTTATTTTCCAGAGATTCATAGATCCTTGGAATACTTTTGTCCATGTCCTCAAATATTTCAATGTGTTGTACATTGTGAACAATCCTCACTTTCTCACCTCTATGAGGGAAATATTTGTACATATGATCTCCTTCACAACCCCAACATTTCATGGGATGTTGCCTTGGTCTTTTTCCCAATGTTTCTGACATTCAGAGCTCATTATGAGCTAGCTACCCTTGGGAATTATTTATGAAAAAGAGGCTTGTTTCCTTTCTTCCTCTGCTCCATATTTCCCCTCTTCTTATCTTCCCAAGCCTTGCGGAATCTTGGTCTTCCTATATGATGATCATAAAATCATTTGGCTCTCCTTATTTCTTCATCCAATGTCTTGGGATCATCATATTGTATCTTGCCACTAAATATTGATGGTATCCCACTCAGAAACCTCTAAATCTTGATTTGTTCATCTTTGATGAATTCAGCATACTTCAACAGTTCCAAGAATCTTCTTTCGTATCCATCCATAGTCATACTCCCAAGCTTGAGTTCAAATAAATCCTTTATATTCCTATCATAATAATGCTTGGTGAAGTATTTCTTCTGAAAGTACTTCTTGAACTGCTTCCAAGTTATCTTCTTCTCACCAATGTGTTGTACTTACACAAGTTGGTCCCACCACATTGATGCTTTTCCCTTCAGTTGGTAGATGGAAATTCTTCCTTATGCTTGTGAGAAATAATTGTGTAACTGAAAGTGTTTCCTCTTTCCCAACAACCAATTCTCTGCATCCTCATCTTTCTTTCGCTCACCATCAAAGATAAGAGGTTCAATATTATTCATTTCTCCTTGTAGTTCATCCACCCAAGACCTCCTCTTATGATTCCTGACATGTGATATACTCGAACTATTGTATGCCTTTCTAGTTGAGTGCCTTGGCGAGTGATGATGATGTCTACTCACACTTCTAGATTCTTTCATTTTGGCATGAGATCTATGACTCCTGGACTTGCTTAAATCTGTCTCCTAATCCATCTTCTTCTATTTTATCTAAGCTCTGCAACATCTTGGTGTTGAATCCATCTTGTTGTTCTTTAGCCTTCATAAGTCTTTCATTATCAGTCTTATAACTTTGCACATCTCTTTGCAGGTTCTTTATAGTCTCTATCAATTCATGCTCTCCTCTCTACCTTCTCCACACCCATTGGATTTTGTTACTGTAACACCCATGCACATACCAATATTCTACCTTCATACTCATAATTATAAGTTCCTTGGGCATCATCCATGTCTCTGATCTCTGATCTTTCTATTGAATTATGCTTGGTTCTATTTGTGCTCTTTGTTCTACAAAATTTGCATGCAACGGGATTTGTAAGACTACAATAATTTAACAAATCCATCATTTTATGCAACATTCGGTTCTTCAGAATTTCACCAGAAATAATTTATTTCTGATTTATTATGAATTCTTAATATTTTCTTTTACATTTCTGAGTGAATACACAGACTCCTCTGTCCACGACCTTTCCCACAATTGTTCTTATGTTCAATTCTGAATCTTGAGAAGAAAGTTGTTGATGAAACAACAAGGAAAGAAGTATCCATTAACTTCGAACAACATAGCTTTGACGCTCAACTATCATCCGATTATCCCTCTAGATTTAATCTCAACTGTTAAAACACTTCATCCATACTTAGAAAATTTTTAGAAGTTTGTCACGGGTTCACTACCCATTCTCTATTCTTGTTACTTCTTCCACGGTCTATGAAATGCACTTTCACATTCCACCACCTTTATTTCACACCTAAGTGGATCCACAAATGTATTAATTATTTCACCACTCTTCTTGTATGTTTCCATACTTAGAATCTTTTCTATCTTACTACGGGTCCATGGTCATTTCCTTATGCTTCATCACCTCTGTGATACCCTTCACACCCACAAAGTCTTGACACTTAGACAGATTTTTTAACTTCACCATGGGTCCGCAACCCCATATTTATTTTATTCTTGGAACTCCATCTAGTCGTCCACCCGTTCGATTGTTAGGACTTAGACAAATCTTGAAATGTCATCGTGCTTTGCAGTGTATTACCAATTCTCCCCATACTCTTCACACTTGAAGTCTTGGTACTTAGCCATATTTCCAAAACTCCACCACGAGTTAGCAGGTCTGCGGGTTTGCGTGATGCCTTCGTCACACACCCGATCCTCTCCACGATGTGCAGTATCTTGGGACTTAACCAATTCTTGAGGGTTCATACCCCGCGATTCTCTCTGCGTTCCATGGTGGCTTAGCACTTAGAAAGATTCCAAGATCTACTGTGGTTTCACGGAACTGGCAGCTGGCCCACCACGTGTCTCCACATCCTCTGCCAACTATCATTCCAACCACCGTGTACCTGCCATCATGGTAGTACACGTCATTCTTCTACGATGTTAGCTCACACGTGGGCCAAACGTCATGTTGAAGTCATCGTATGAAAAAATACCCAAATTTTTTTGATTTTGCCAGCTTCAAAAATTACCCAAATCTAAAATTTCTTTCTCAGATTGCCATTAAAATTTGGAGATTTTAATTCTTGGTTTGTTTCCCTACACTACTCATGAATTCTCCAATAATTTTCATCGCATAATTGAGGACTTTTTCCCAATTTTTATCATGGGCATTCTGCAATTTCTGAAATTCGGCCAATTGCAGACTCGATTACAAATTTAAAATAAAAAAATAAAAAAATTTAGGAGTGAATTCCTCGAATTCCCCATGAATTTTCTTTTCCAGTTCATGAAATTTATTTGTAAAATATTTCAGAGACATTCTCTGAAATTCAATTTTCTGTGACTTATCTCTCCAATGTTCTATCGGCTAGCCCATACAGGCTCGGTATCGAACCTGCGACTTTGTCTTTGGCCCATGTAGGTCCAGTGTTTGAACCTAGGGCTTTGATACTAGAATGTAACGATCCCCATTACCAATACCACAATGTCAGGTCCTTAGCCACGCAGGTTGGCCACATGACACCAATTCTTTTCTTTTCAGTCACATTAGACTTACAAATTTTCTTAGAATTACTGCATTTATGGATTTGATATCTTGAGATGATAATTCCTACCATCAACAAGTCTGAAACATCTCAGATATCATCTCATTAACATAAAATGCCCAACATATGAACACACATGTAGTTCTACAACATATATAAACCATGCATAATTATGTAAACAATCACAACAACATAATAAATATATTATACACAATAAACAACATGTAATTTCACATAAGAACACTTATATTTTATGTAAATCACCAACTACATGCAAACCTCAGACGTTCCTGTTCCTCCTAGCCATAGACTTTGTTGCTCATAAACTTTCGACAACATGTCACCCCCGAGCTGAGACTAGAACTCTACCAGGGAAGGCTTCCTAGGCCAAACTAAGGTCTATACTCAACAATTAATTTGAGGTCAAGGTGCCAATTGTTGCAAGTAGCCTAAGGACTCTCATTTTCCACATGCCTGTCCCACCCGAGGAAGTGTGCCCCTTCTTTACTCAATAGTCCTTCGGCTTCCCCACTTCCCTTCCGGGGCTTCAACAATAAGCTAGATAAAAAGTCTCAGAGCCACCAACAAACACTCTTGGACACTTAAGAGAGAGACCGCCCAATCCACTTCCAATGCAAAAAATGGTTTGAAACCTGAGATATAAAAGAACAAAAAAATATTTTTCAAAACCTCAAGAAAATTTATACCATTTAAATTTAAGATTGCTTAAAAGTTACTCTTTTATCATAATTTTTACCTATTCATTCATATGATGACATTTTCTACTTAATCTATTAACCAATATTATTATAAAAATCATGGATAGTGATCTTAATCTTATTAGTTCATCCAAAATATTTCATGATTAATTTATTAAGCAATATTATTAAAAAAATCATTCATAGTGATTTTAACTCTATTTATTTTTTTAAAACATAGTATCACTTTTTTTAACATGGCATTAGAAAAATATCATAGTGATTTTAGGCGTTTGTTTTTTCACTTGGCATTACAGAAAAATATCATCTTCTCATCAATACAATAATTTAGGTCCTTTGATAACGATTTTAGAACTTTCTTAAGACAGAGCGTTCGGAAAAAGTATCATTGACTTCATCGATTAAAATATCATTGTCTTCTTCGATAAAATAAATTCGTTTACAACTCTTTCAAACAGTGAACTTGAGAGTTTTGTTTTTCAATAACTAAAATTAGGGTTTTAATCTGTTTCCATGTGCCTTGGAATCATGTGATTGAAATGTACAATTTCATCCACAGAAATATTGTATCTATCTACATAAAAAATTTAAAAAGTTAAAATTTATGCATGACAAAGAAAATATTAAATAGGATTCCATGAACTTTCTTTATATTTGGTTGTTTCGTCGGCCATCCAATAATTTTGGCAATTGCACTTCTTTCCTTCGATTGCAAGGAAACTCTACCGTTTTGACACACAATCTTGCATTGTGGAAAGTTGCGTACGCTGTAATTTTTTGAGTTGTTTGCATTGTCCGTTTGTGGGGTCTCACATGAACGGAGTACTGAGAGTTTGGTGTCACTTCTTAGTAGGAAGTTTATCATTAAGTTAAAAAATATTTATCGGGTTTTGGGTTGCAGCTTCTGGGTGCACGACACGTTTCTTCTTCGGTGGTGTCGTGTGCTTTTACGGATTTATTCTTTGTTTAATAATCATATCCTCTCAATCTTTTGAAAATATTGCTTTCCCTGACATTAAATTAATCGCATCATATCTGATAGATCATGGTGCCCACTTGGTGGCAAAAATAATATCTGGTTACAKCATAGCAGGAAAGTAAATAGATGCGCCAAATTTGAACCATCATCACATACAGTTTGTAGAAGAATGGAAGGGAGTAGGTTAAATTGGGAGCAAACAGATGGCAAAATAGACCTTTATTTAGGAAGGCAAAATAGGACTGTATTTAGGAAGGGAATTGACTCAAAAAATTGACCAGAAATTTGGCTGGATTGATCAAAAATTTAAAACCATATTTCTTGAAGATATGCTGGAAAGATAACTAGGGAAGGAGCATGAGTTAGCTCAAACCAACCCAGATACTTAGAAAATCGATTAGAATTTTAAATTGACTAGAAATTTAAAAACAAACCGCCAAAAAACCTACCGACCGAAAAAATAACTTTAGAGGCAAGATTGCTCCCCAGTTAGGCCCCTCCGTCCATTGAGGGTACAGACTGCCGCGATCTACCATTCTCGTTCATTAATAAAAAGGTCAAAGATTACCTCACGTATCCTCCATTCCCATGATAAAAACAAAACCAGGGTTATCGTTATCAGTAAGATGCTGGGTTACATGAATATAGAGGGCTTAACAATGCTCCAATTATAACTGACAAGGGTTTTCCAGAGGTCAACGAGGGTGAAAAAGGAACTGTTGTTTGCATGGTGGAGGCAAAGCTTAACCTCAGGTTAAATAGAACAGATTTGAAATAGGGATGGCCGGACTGAAATGTGAGAATGGTAGTTGAAACTTTGTTTGTTGAGATAGATGTGTAACCAATACAAATTCAAACACGGAAGCCATTTTTTCTCATCTATAAAATGGCGTGTTCTAGCAGTTGAACAAGATAAGGAGAGATATTTTCTGTGGAGTTTGGTGAGACTTGGAAGTTCAGTGAGGGTGTATAGAAATTAAGAGGCAACCATGGCGGTCTGTGGAACTGAAGTAGCTCATACTGTGCTCTATGTAGCTGCAGACATGGTGGAAAACAACACGTCTATTGTAACCACTTCCATGGCTGCAACCAATCGTGAGATGGAGAAGCCTCTTCTAAATTCTTCTGCCACCTCAAGAATACTGGTGATTGGAGCCACGGGTTACATTGGCCGTTTTGTTGCTCAAGAAGCTGTGGCTGCTGGTCATCCTACGTATGCTCTTATACGCCCATTTACTGCTTCTGACCAGGCCAAAGCACAGCGCGTCCAAGAATTGAAGGACTCCGGCGTCCATATTCTTTATGTATATGATCTTCTAATTCTTCTGTATAAGTTTTTTATGCGTCCATATTCTTTATGTATATGATCTTCTAATTCTTCTGTATAAGTTTTTTTATGACGATCCCCCAGTTTTAGGTTCTCTCCTTGCTCATTTGTTACTATACGATACGTTTCTTATTATCTGATTCATGGAAATGGCTGCAGGGATGTTTAAGTGACCACAACTCCTTAGTAAATACAATGAAGGACATGGACGTTGTTATCTCTACCATGGGCGGCCGAGAAATTACAGAGCAGCTCATGATTGTGGACGCCATTAAGGAAGTTGGCACAGTTAAGGTCAGTGCACTGGTGATAGATGATTAGTAATAATTGTCTTTTTCCTTATCAATATTCATTGGTATTGATACCTGATGAGAAAGTAAATTGTTCCTCAGAGTTCTGTGCACTTTGTGTAATTTTTTGCTGGCCAGTTCAGAATGAGCTGTTATTTATAATGAAATTCTGAACGTTCTATTGGCCAGTCCTGCCTCTCAGGTTAGCTCAGGGAAAATATGAGAAGCTAATAACGTTTTACTTCTTTTCTTTCCTATAAGAATGGCTGAAAAGATAGCTCCATCCATACATATGGTGGGTGCAGAGGTTTCTTCCTTCGGAATTCGGGCATGACATCGACAAAGCCGAGCCGGTGGAGCCTGGACTGACCTTTTACAAAGAGAAGAGAAAGATTAGGCGAGCTGTGGAGGCGGCCAACATCCCTTTCACTTACATCTGCTGCAACTCAATAGCTGGTTGGCCTTATTTTTATCACACTCATCCTTCTGAGCTTCCTCCTCCCACAGAACAGTTCGAAATCTATGGCGATGGAAACGTCAAAGGTATCCCTCCATTTTTTTCGTAAATCTGATTATCTATTTATTGCTCAAGATTGAGATCATAACACATACATATTTGCGTACAGCTTACTTCGTCACTGGATCTGACATTGGCAAGTACACCATCAAGACTGTGGACGATATTAGGACTGTCAATAAAACTGTTCACTTCAGGCCTCCCAAGAATTTTCTTACGCTAAACGAGCTTGCCGCGATATGGGAGAAGAAGATTTCAAAGACCCTGCCCAGGGTCTGCATATCTGAGCAAGATTTGTTAGCAATAGCCAAAGGTATATTTGCAGACAAACTTTTTCATGTTATTGCTCTTTCAAAGCGGAGATCTTATCTTTAATTATTTGACCGTCTGGTAGATGTTTGGTAGGGTTTTCTCGTATTGACCACAAACAGGATCTAATATCTGTGGTGCTCTTGTTTTATATGACGCATTCATTCGTGCAGCCAACTACTTACCAGAGAGCATCGTGGCTTCTCTGACGCATGACATCTTCATCCATGGATGCCAATACAAGTTCGAAATCGACGGGCATCACGATCTAGAGGTCTGCGAACTTTATCCCGAGGAATCTTACACCGCTGTAGATGAATTTTTCGACGAATATCTGTGAAGACTTATTAATGTGATGTGAAGGGGGGGTTAAAGCCCACCAGACAAAATTTCACAATAATAGTGTTCTGTATTGTTTTTCTTCATTGTCGCCCATACGAGCATTGACTCGTCTTCCTCTATTTACCATCCAAATCCAGTAAAATCTACATAGAAAGGAGCAAGGCGGCCGGGTCGAGCACAATAAGATAAGAATAGCATATAGGATAAGATAGGCCCATTTCAGCTCTATTACATCACATTGAGTAGTTGGTTGGTGAATTGAAGTTATTGGGTTGGTGAGGAAAGGAAGCACAGGGGTGGCCATTCCTAGACCTGAACTAGCTATAGCTCCGCATTTGAGTATCGAAATCTGCAGCCAATGGATTTATTTATTATTAATGTGATTATTGACCAAATGGTCGTTGATTTGGACGCTCATGGCATTTCAAACCATTCACGGAGTTTATACCCGTTCCATCATGATGTAACGTCTGAAAATCTTCGAAGGAATTTTATATTTGAAACAGTATTGATAAAATTGGAAGTCTTTAAAATATTTACAGTAGATGTTACGGTTATACAGTACCTCTGTTGTGGACTTTCTTTGTCGGAATCATAGGCACCATATTAACATTTCAATGGCAGACAGGCATAATTTATTTGATCCTAGGGTTTCGTGTCACAATGTCCGTATATGTTTGGGCATAAATATTTATAAAACACTCATATATATTTATAGAAAGAAGACAAAATCCTCTGGATTCTATATTTCGAGAACATATTGAATTCGATTTCATTCATGGATTATTGTATTTATAGCAATGCTTCAAAAGGTTACTGAAATTTTCGAAAAACATGTTAATATTTAGAAAGCTCAATTATAACGGAAGAACTATTTTTTATACTTACTTTAAATTTAAGAGTATTTATAGATAGGTTTAGTTTAGTTTTTTATTATTTATTTTTAAAATATTATTAGAATTAGGCAAAGTGATTGGTGGTAAAATTTTAATTTTACAATGCTCTGAATATATAAATTTGTTCAACCCGTCAAAGATTCCAATTATATGAAATATGTATGTTATCACTGAAATTACATAACAACAAATTACCTATCCATAAATGAGAAATCTAATTAAAAAAAAATAAACATTAATAAATTGATAAAACATAAATTAAATAATAAAAATAAACACACAATCATATAACAAATTAAATAATAAAAATAAACATACAATCATATCACACATGATTTTCTGCCTACTGCAACAAATTGTCTACATTCAATCAATGAACTAAACATTAATAAGTGGGTATATAACAAATTAAATAATAAAAATAAACATACAATCATATAATACACATGATTTTCTATCTACCATAATGATCTAGGTGGATATTGATGGCCACCCACCTTTTTTAATTGGCTGAAAACAGTTTTCTAACAATTTTGGTAATTTGTTATTTTTAACAGTTTTCACTTCCGGAGCCGTTTTGAGACTTTATATGATGTTTTTTGGGAAAACATGTTTGCAATATGCAAGTTTCATCCATATTGTGCCTAAAATGAATCTCCTCGATGATCCTTTTCCAATGGGGTATCATACGTCTAAAACGAAGATCGTATGCAAAAGTTACGACCCCCGGAAGTTGACGTACTAACTTACCCAAACGGGGCCCACATGACTTTTGACGCCTCATCCCTTAGGGTTAGGTTTTTTGATGTCTAAGGTTTTGGACATTCCTGCTTATGGTAAAAAGGCCTTCAGAGCCTCATTGTAATCATCTTCTTGCGAATAAGCGTCGCCGTCACATCTCTTCTCAGAGATAAGCTGCCACCATTTTAGTAAACTTGTTTCCGCTGCATTTTACAGTTTCAGCTTATTTCATTATTGAATAGAAAATCAGTTTTACTATATCTCTGTTATTCTGTGTTAAGCACCTGTTAATAATCTGTATTCATTTCGTTATGCTCATACAATTTGGATCAGTGGTATCAGAGTGGTCTGCTCCTTGTCGTTTTAATGCATGTCCCCAACAAGGTCAGAGTACAAAGAGTTGGGTCTTGAGCTTGTTTCTTTTGAGGACAAAAGTTTTCGCACGCCCAAGTGACCTCTCATGGCAGGAGAAAAGAAAGATGACGGGACATGAGATCCTTTCAAATTGTTGATTGAGGAAGCTCTCACACAACAGAGGAACGAGATAATGGATAGTTTTGCGCAAATCCTTCAATGGCTACCAATAGGCGACGCATCTTCTTCGAGCGGAGGCACCGCCCTCTTCAAGATACAAATAAACTTCGATATTCCTATATTTGAAGGTCAGATAGATGCAGCTATTGTAGACAAGTGGTTGAATCTGCTAGAAGGGTATTTTTCTATTCATAACTTTTCGAATAGAGAAAATATTACTTTTGCGCTCCTCAAAGTTGTTCTCCATGTCAAAGATTTGTGGGAAACTTTCTGTGAGCAAAAGGAAACAGAGGAACCCTTATTATTTACAGTCACAGCCACCTGGGAATCCTTCAGGGATGCTATTAAGGAACAATACTACATTGTCGGAAGTTATGACGACTTGTATGCTAAATGGATCACACTGCGACAAGAAATAGACCAAGCAGTGCCAGATTTCACAAATATCTTCCATACCTTGCGCACCAAGTTGGTATCAAAGATTCAGAGCGACACTGGTGCTCAAGTATCGCGGTGCTCTGCATAGATACATCCAGACCGAAATGGAATTTATGAACATCTCATCCTTGGGCGCGGCCTATCGATATGCCGTCAAAATCGAGCAGAAGCTCAAACAAAAGACACGACAATTTGGGCTTGGGAACCCCTCACAAGAAAAGCCAGGAAAGGGCGGCCCCAACCCACAAAACAAAGGACAGAGCAAAGATGGGCAGTATCAGGACAACCAGTCCAAACCGCAAGCAAAGGAGGACATCGGAAAGACAAAGAAAGATACCGGGAAGTGGTGCGACTTCCATAAGAGCCCTTGACATAACACTGTTGATTGTCTCTCAAAGCAGTCGTTGGTGGCCGAAGTGAAAGCCCTGAATCAGATGCGGATTCTGACTCTAAGCCATAACTAGAAAGGAGAAGACAGATCATTGACGTGGAACCCAGTGCCACCGTTTCTACCACCAAGCTCCAGCCTGGTGAACCAGACGATCCAGGAGAAGGAGAGCACCTCTTCCATTCATAAATGTGGGTAAAAGGCACCCTGCTGCACTTCATTGTTGATAGCGGTAGCCAGAAGAACCTCATCTCAGCAAAGGTCGTCAAGCGGCTAGTCCTGTCGACAATGTCGCACCCACAACCCTACAGTATTGGATGGCTCCGCCATGGAAACGATCTTCGTGTCATCCAACAGTGTCGTCTGTCGTACGACATCAATCTCTTCAAAGACGAGGTATTGTGTGATGTTGCTCCTCTCAAAGTTTGTGATGTTTTGTTGGGCCAACCTTATTTATGGAAACGTCATGTTGTATATGAGTCTAGGCCTCGTAGTGTTATTATTACTTTGAACAGGAAATTGTACAGGATACCCGAGGCAGTCCCACCTAGTGCTATTTCCTTGATCTATGCTAAGCAATGTAGGAAGGTCATCTCTCAGAGGGGGAAGATTGTCTTCTTCGTGATTCGCTCTCAGAATAAGCGAAATATCAAAGCCACATCCAGGGTCTCTGCGGTCGACCTCTCCACACAGCAAAAACAAGTAGATAAGGTCGTGGAAGAATACTCGGATATCTTCTCCTCACCTACCGGGGTACCTCTGCACTGCCTGGTCAAGCACCCCATCGATCTGACCCCTGACACATTGTTGTCCAATGGGCCAGTCTATCGGCGCTCTCTTTTAGAGAATGAAGAGATCAAACGAAAAATCCAAGAACTGCTCCACAAGGGGCACATCTGTCTCAGCTCATCACCTTGTGGGAGCCCAATTGTGCTGGTACAGAAGAAAGATGGAACCTGATGACTCTGCATTGATTATCGGGCTCTGAATAAAATCACAGTCAGAAACCGGTACCCGATTCCCTGAATCGACGACCTCCTTGATCAACTCACGGGGGGCAAATACTTCAGTAAAATTGATCTGAATTCTGGCTACCACCAGGTCTCGATAGAACAGACAGATGTATGGGAGATCGCCTTCAAGTCAAAGGAAGGCCTTTTTGAATTGTTGGTCATGCCCTTTGGTTTGACAAATGCTCCGGCCACTTTAATGAGGATGATGGACGATATCTTGCGACCATTCACCAATACTTTTGTAGTGGTGTATCTGGATGACATTCTCATTTACAACAAGACTTGGGCCGAACACTTGCAACATATTCAACAGGTTCTGCACACCCTGCGGTAGCAAAAACTATACGCCAACTTGGAAAAATGCTCCTTCGGCATGGACAGGGTCCATTACCTGGGCTACATCATTGATCAGCATGGCGTACATGTGGATCCCACCAGGATCCAAGTCATCCGTGACTGGTCATCCCCAACCACACTCACTGAGCTTTAGAGCTTCTTAGGCCTTGCCAATTTCTACCACAGGTTCGTGTTGGGATTCTCCCATATTGCATGGGCCCTCAGCCAAATAACCAGGGGTGGTGGTAAGGCGAAATTTGAGTGGGGACGGTGCCAACAACAAGCATTCGATGATTTGAAGCAACACTTGTGCTCATCCCTAGTACTTTTACTACCATACCTACAACAACCCTTTGAGATCGAGATAGATGCTTCAGACTATGTTGTGGGCGTCGTTCTCACTCAGCACGACCACCCCGTGGCCTATCATAGTGAGACACCATCTGATGTTGTCCGTAAGTACCCTACTTACGACAAAGAAATGTACTCCATTATGCAAGCCTGCCGCCAGTGGAGACATTACATTCTTGGGAAGGAGACAGTCATCCACACTGATCATAAGCCACTGCAGTTCATGCAGACACAAGAAAAATTGCAGAATGACCGCCATCAAAAGTGGTCCACATACTTGCAACAATTCCACATCAACATCAAGTATAAAACATGCAACACCAATTGCGTCGTTGATTGCCTCAGCAGACCACCAGTCGCGACACTCACCACGGTGCTAGACTCTTGCGGCCATGAGACCTCTGGATGGACCCAACTCTATGAAACATACCCGAACTTCGCCACCACCTACCAAATGTTGTGTGCAAATGTAGTTGTCGATAATTTCCATCTTCAGGATGGGTTGTTGTGTCGTTTGGGCCATATCTATGTTCCATCAAGCGAGCGAGCAAAGCTAATCTGGGAATCCCACTACAGTCGGGTGGCATGACACTTCTTCTTCGAAAAGACAGTGGCAATGCTACAAAAACATTTCTACTGGCCGAAACTTCGACAGGAGGTCAACAAGTATATCAGGTCATGTACTGCCTGCGCTATTTCCAAACCGACCACTAAGAAACAGGGCATGTACACCCCTCTTCCTACTCCTGACAGGCCATGGGAATCCATCTCAATGGACTACATGTCGGGCCTCTCGTCCACCAAGCGGGGAAATGACTATGTTTTTGTGGTTGTTGATCGCTTTTCTAAAATGACAATTCCGGTTTCCTGCAAGAAGAGCATCACAACAGAGGCCACTGCCAAGCTCTTCTTTGAACAAGTCTGGGTACATTTTTGACTCCCACAAACCATTGTCTCAGACCGGGACAATCAATTTCTCAGCACATTCGGGTCGAGCCTCTGGTCACTGATGGACACCAAGATCACCAAATCCACGACCTTCCACCCCCAAATAGATGGCCAAACCGAGGTCGTATATCAAATGATTGTGCATATCCTTCACATGTATAATTCAAAGCACCCTCGCACATGGGATGAGAGACTTCCCTATGTTTAGCATAGCTACAACCGAGCCCTACATAGCTCAACCAACCACAGCCCCTTTCAGGTGGGGTTGGGATTCTAGCCATTGGGTCCCATAGATATTGCACTTCTCATTGCGGTCACCTCGACCGACTCATATACTGCTCCAACTGAAGCTGACAAAGCCACCTGGTTCATTGAGCAGATCCAACACATTCGTCAAAAGGTTCAGGATATCCTACACAAGTCCAATGACAAGTACAAACAACGCCATGATCAACATCGGGTGCCACATAAGTTTCAGGTGGGTGACAAAGTTTGGTTGCACTTGCAGAAAGAACACCTTACAGGACCCCATCGAAAGCTTCACCCACTCTGTTACGGGATGTACACCATCACCAAGGTCGTGGGGGATAATGCTTTTGAGCTCAACATTCCTCCTTTCATTGGCCTGCACCCATTGTTCAATGTGGATCTCTTTCGCCCTTATTTCCCACCATTATTGGACACCTCAGAAGTAGCAGAACATCTGACACCAACAGAGCTCAACCCCGACTGCATACAATAGGCATCCAATGATCAGATTGTGGACACACAAATCAAGGGCACTCAACAACAAAGGATCCAACTTTATCAAGTCGTCAAAGTAGGACAACTCCTGCACCAAGGCAAGTGGCTCACCCGGGGCCAAATTCAATAGAAATTTCCTCATTTGATGGGGGACCTCAACGCAATGCAGACCATTGCTTCCTAAGGAGGGAGGATTGTTCCAGGTGGATATCGGTGGCCACCCACCTTTTCCAACTGGCTCAAAATAGTTTTCTAGCAATTTTGGTAATTTACTATTTTTAGCAGTTTTCACTTCCGGAGCCGTTTTGAGGTCCTAAACGATGTTTTATTTAATTACATATTTTATTTAATGCAATGCATTTATTTTCTTTTTAGCCGTATTGTAAACATTCTACGTTTTAGCTCTTTTCTGAGGATGTTTTTGGGATATTTGTCCAAAATCCAACAAGAAATTGCCGGATCTATAGATTTGAGTGGTTAATTATGTATAATTAGAGTGCCTCGGGGATTTTTAACACGTAAAATCCATTTCTACATTCAAAAATGCAATTTAAACAACAAAAAAATGTGATTTCCTGCATATTTATGTTGCCAGATTCCAGGACAAAACGAAGAACAATAAGAGCATTTATATATATACATTACATTTCTCATTGAATACAATGTATTTAGACCTATTTTTTATACATTCACTCCATCTTTTATTAAATTAAGTGTTTTTAACTTTTTTTCATACATTCATCTCATCTTATTGAACCAATTTTCTAATGTTAACAAAGCAACACTCAAGATTGGTTTTATTATATCAAGACACACCTTTGCAATGATTATAAGTGTAACAAGGTGGTCCATAGTTGAATGGTGGCCTCCTAATTCCGGCTTGGCCTTTAGCCATTTTTCCTTGGCTTTTAAGCCATATGCTAATATTCTTTTCCATAATAATTCCATATATAGCTCGCTTAAAAGAGGGCTAATCTTGATTCAAGGAAACCTTGTTTGACTACAAGATTTAAGAGCTTGTGAATGTGAGGGATGAGAGTAAGCCCTTTAATTTTTAGGAGTTTAGCCTGGTAGCTTTAAATGTTCTTAGCTTTCCCTTTTGTGAGTTGCTTAACCTCAAACTGGTCTTTTAAAGAAAAAACTTATTCCTATGTAAAATGGGTTTGAATGTTGTCGAGTACATCAAGGGATTCATAAAGTTTAAGATATAAATTATATTCCCTTGGGGAAATCATATTGTTTTCTTTAGTTTTAAGAATTAGAATTTGTCCATAGAATTTCTTAGGATCTACCTTGGAGTGGCCTAAAAGCATTCTTGCTTTCTATACATTTTAAAATTTTAATTAGGGCTTTATACCTATTTATTTTGTCAAATTTTATGAACTCTTTAGAAGCATCCCTGATGGCTCTTCTAGTAATCTTACACTCTTCATCAGGGTGATCATTATATTTTCCTATACACCTTGATAGAGAACTTGTTAATGGAAGTAGAGAGGGTTGTTATTATAAAGGTCTTCAATATTGTCCTTATTTAATAAGAGATTTAATTCATTATTTAAATCTTTTAGAAAAATATAAAATTTATTTTTTTCAAAGATTGAGTTCTTATGGTTCTTTTATGTATCACAAAGTTTAGAGATAGTGTTAAAAGTTTATGATCTCAATTTGGCTCATAGTCATCTAAGATGTCTAAATTCACAATTTAGTTGGCACTATTGCCAAGTCCATGGATACATGTCATTTCATTGGATATCAACCACTTCAACCACTTCATTAGACCATTACATATTATTAGATTTTGAAAACTACATAACTTGATTAACAAAAATAAACAAATTCTCAACCAAATCTTGAGAAAGTGAAACTTTACCAAAAATCAATAATTAAAATTAATATACTAAAATAATCATTAACTACTTTAACCTTGGCTTGTGTCTAATCATTTACATATAGAGATATGGTCTAGAGGAAATTTTCCAATAATCAAACACGATATTTCACATATAATGTAGCTTTATACATTTAAGTATGGAAATAATGCATTTATCTACATAATTATTGACCAACTAGTCTACATGATTATTGAACCACTAGTGTTTGATTAGAGACTCGTAACATTATAAACCATTGACACAATCCATATTCAAAGAACGATATGAATTTCTCTTCTTAAATTTAATTAATTTAAATTCATATTCAAAGAATGATATGCATTTCACATCTTAAATTAGAAAATTTATTTTTAAAATGATTTATAAAATTGATAAGTTACTATTCCAACTATTTTTCTAAATTTCTAATCAATTTTTGAACAAAACCCATCTTAAAAAATGTCATATATATATATACCTAATGCCATGGACACCATTGTTATTTTCCCTACAAAGGAAGAAGTTATTTCTTTAGATGACATAGAGTTCGGGGTTAAGCGACTCGCAAATGGGAAAGCTAAGGATATTGAAGGCTACCAAGCTGAATTTTTTAAAATCGGAGGGTCAATCCTTATCCCTCACATACACAAGTTGTTCAATTTAGCAGTCAAGCAGGGCTTCCCTAAACCCTAGACGCAAAGCCTTATTGTTCCTATTTTTAAAAATGGGGATAGAAACATTCCCTCTAATTATAGGACCATTATGATTCGCCGGATTTTAGCCAAGCTTTATGGAATTATTTTGGAAAAGAAGATTAGCCTTTGGCTCGAAAGTCACGGTAAAATAGCTAAAGGCCAGGTCGGGTTTAGGAGATATCATTCAACTGTGGACCATCTTGTTACCTTTAGGATCATTG
>ML823970.1:99996-113444 GCA_009831015.1 Picea engelmannii
AGGTCCTTTCTTTATTATTATCCAACAAAATGAAGGGATACAACCTGCATCAAAACCCGTTGTAACTTCCTCTTCTTTCTCTCACAGTCTCCTCTCTCAGAATACAATATTCACCACCACCCATAGCTGCGATACATTTCCCTCATAAAAGAGGGTTGCCTTTTAGGGAAAAAAACCCTAACATAATCTCTACCGTTAGATCTGCGACCTTATAATGAACGGTCCATATTTACAATGAAATTACAATATACTTTTACAAGGCAATTTTTGCTTCGGGAGCTTCGCCCCCGAACCCCCACTGGGGGCCCGCTTGCCCCCAGACCCCCCAGCCGGGGGGATAGGCCCCCCGGATCTCGCAGAGGGGGTACCCCCCCTCTGCACTCCCCCGCGTGGAAGAGTGTACATACTTCTAGGGTGTAAATACTTCATGGGGTATAAACACGGCTGAGAGTAAAAGACCTATAAATCAGGAAGATAATCAGGCTCCACAACCAACACTTGTTGGGCTCCAACTATATTTCATAGCCGACGATGTTTTTTTCCATGGTTAATGTCTTCCTATGCCTTCATAGTTATGAGAGCAAGTCTTTTTGTCTAAACGATAAAGTTCTTCTCTCCCTTTCTTTTTCCTCTTGTAAAATTTCTCGTTTTTACCTTTTGTTCTTCCACTCTATTGTGCGTTTCTAGTTCTATACTTTGCCATTTTTCTATAGTCGCGGGTTCCCGGGGTGGCCAATTGACCAATCACCATCTCCATCTATATCTTCACATCACGAGTCCAGTCGGCCGTTGTTCGTTTTCATATTTATCCAATTTCTTCTAAACTTGCTCGTTTTTCCCTTTTGTTCTTACTCTCTATTATGTGTTTATGGTTCTATAGTTTGTCACGTTTCTGTGCTCGCGGGTTCCCAGTGTGGCGAACTAACAAATATTCATATTCATGGTGGGTTCTATACCGCCGTTCATTTGCATACTTAGCCAATTTTATGAACGTGGGTTCGCGGATAGGTGCTATCGAACTATGGTGACTCGTGTTCTGGGTATACATCTTGCACCCAAAATTTCCATGCTCTACAATTCGACCCCGAACTCCTCGAACTCCCAACCCTGCCTCTACCTATGATGAGTTTGTCTGTTCGACCTTCCTTTCCATACTTAGTCGAGTCTTCAAAGTTTCGCAGGTTCACGCGTTCCCGGATTCAGAAAAGTTTTAAAGCATTTTTTTTCTCCCCTCCATCCCACCACCTTCTTCCCTTCCCAATGCACATTAATTATGCTTTTAAAAGTGACAATCGACTAGACAGGTTTGAAAATATTGTCTTTAATAAGCGGAAATCTTGAGGACATCTCCCATTAAAATGCATAAATAGGCGAATATTATGGGATCTAATAAAAAAAATTGCTTGCATTTCGAATTTGCATTTTTTTTTTTGGCTATTTTAGTTTTTTAAGGGCATCATCATATTATCAGTGAAATACTATACTACCACACTTCCATCCATGAGCATGTCATCCATAGATGTCTTAACATCATGTCCCTATTTAATAATGTGCATATGTTACAGGTTGTCATATTTGAGAATCTGCTCGGATATGGGAATGTTATTACGTGTTATTAGTCTCTATTCAACGCACATATTCGAAAAGATTGGCATTTTGAATTTGAAAAAAAAATATTGGCTATTTTAGTTTTTTAAAGGCATCATCATAGTAACAATGCAATATTGTACTACCACGCTGCCATCCACAGAGGTCTTGACATCATGTCCCTCTTTAATATTGTGCATATGCTATAGGTTGTCATATTTGAGAATCTGCTCATATATGGGAACATCATTACGTGCTATTAGTCACTATTCAACGCACATATTCTAAAATATTGGCATTAATAAGAGAAAATATTGAGGGCATATGCCATTAAGATGAATTAAACCAAAATCTATGGAAGATTATACTATCATCCTCCAGTGTTGATTTTAAATACTTATTCCCATTTCTCTCTATCATCAAAGAGTTGGGCTTTAGGGTGCCTTTGTTCTAATGTTCCTGGTCATGGACATGTAAGACACCTTAGGGATGCCATAGAGGTCCAATTGAAAGATGAGAGAATGGATTTGAGATTCACATCCTTCAAGGATGTTAATTAATCACAAAATTAATATTGTTTGTGCCAATGCAATTGAGTCGTCGCCCACTATGTCAATTGCATTAACACTGCAATGTCAGATAATAGATGTCTGACATGTACCTAATGTCAAGGTCATTATCGCACATGACACCCAACGTCCAAAGATTTATGGACTCAAAGCAACATTGTAGATTTCGTGGGAAAACAACACTAAAGACGATGTTCTTTACAGGTTTGACAATCTTGCATTTTAAGTGCTTTGACAATGGCAGCCCTGCTTATTCACTGCATTGTCGCACTGCAGTTAGTAGCATTGTTCCCATCGCCACCACCAATGTCAATGTCCGAAGCCGAAGCTATCTGGAGCCCGGGGTGACCGCCTATGTGGATGCCTGGAGGTGAACCTACCTGGAGCCTGGGATCACGACTTCTTACACTTGACATTAGTATTAGTAGTGATTGAAAGTTGATTGTACGTCGAGTTTGTTACTGCATATAAAGGTCGCTCAACACTATTTGACATAGAAACTGGTTGTCTGTCAATTATGTTACAACTTTGGCATAAAACGTTCAATAATTTTAGAATGTTGATTCAAACACGCATACAGTTTCTCATGTTCGTTGGTATCCAATTTTATAGTTTCCTTCTGAGTGTATTCGGGCATGGAGTAATATTTGGCATCACTTCCGAACATTCCAAACCTTTTTGTGGGCCGCCATGTCTTCCACCCCTACAACGAAAGATATATTCTGATGCGATMTGCAACATTTGATACACTTKCTAGACCTGTGCGGCTGGAAGAAGCTATGTACTTCAACAGAGGGAAATTTTRCAGCTAKCTTGGACATCCCTTCTAATTTACCGTAATAAAACAAAGAAGTTCAACATACAAATCTTCAGGTAGGCTTTTCAACCAAACATGTATCGAATACAGGGAGAATAATAGTCACAACATACTTGATTTTTTTTTGTCTCRGCTTTTGTTGCCTAACATGATTTGTTTCCCCCAAAGCTGACGACACATAAAATGACTCCCTCGACTTTGAATTGGGCCCGAATTGCATTTCTAAGTTGTCTTTGATGTCAATGGTCAGGAAAATTACAAGGAAGGAACCTTAAACCCCAAGTTTTCGACGACGAAGGGAAATTAACACTTAACAAAGAATGGAATGTTGAATAACCAACCAATGCAGGCATGCCATATCTAGAAGAGACAAGCTATTCAAAAAGTTGGGATAGATCTAGTTTACAACACCAATGAAGTCCAAGACCCAAAATTTATATTCAACTCATTGTTTTTTACGAACCAAGCATTTGATCATCAAGAAAACTGTCCACAAGCTTCAGTATTGTACATATTTTTTTTGGTTAGCGGAAGGCCAAATCACAGTCATTGTGGAAAATAATATCAACTGTATTTTGTAACCCATCTTATTTGAATATAGAATGTTTGCAATTTTTTTAATGGTGTTTTCCAATATCTGGTATTGCTTTTCATTTTATTTAGTACCTTTTTTTTCTGTGTCGTTAAACATGAACGACAAGATTTTCTTTCTGTTGCCCAATACTTCAATTTAAATAAAGGATACTTTGTTCGTTCCTTACATTTTACATGGAAGAATAATTTGTCATAGGCCATACTTATGTGGTGCTCGCCCTATACTTAAATAAAAAAATTGGAGGACCCGACCTACTTTCATTCTTCGGGTCCCATAAATAGAATGAATTAATGACTATTAGAACAAGGCAACTCAAGTGTTGACATCATGTTCTTGTTCAATATCTTGCATATATTGCAACTTCTTCTATTTGATAATATCCATGCATATACAAAAAAAATGTTGCGTCATGTATATATATATTTTCTTTCTATTGCTTATTGTTTTCAACGATTTTGCGAATCGAACAACATCCTGCAAATTGGAAGATGATTTACATTTGAACCAGAAATAACATAATAATATATACTAATATGAAAACTATTGGAATAAATGTAAAAAATTTCTTTTGGCCAAAACTTAGCCAATTATTTGGCCATTGTGTCCGGGTTTGTGGTATCCAACACCTATGTCCCCTGTTCCATCATATACATCTTGCAGCCAAAGAACTTCCGTGATCTACAATAATAAATGAACAATAGATTTTCTTCTGTGAGATACTTAGCCCTTTTCCCCTTTTCTTCTTCCCATTTATTATCGCTTTCTGGTTATATACTTAGTCGCCTTTCTATGATCGCGGGTTCCAGGGTTGGTGGGCTAACATATATTCATCTCCATCTATATCCTCACATGACAAATCCAACCAACAAATGTTCCTTTCCATACTTAGCCAATTTTATGGCCGTAGTTGCCCAGTTGGCGCTTTCGAACTCTGCTGCATCTTGTACCATTATATACATCTTGCACTCAAAACTTTCATGATTTCAACGAAATTTGTGAACCGAACAACATCTTGCAAATTGGGAGATGATTTGCATTTGAACCAGAAATAATCTATTAATATATATTAATATGAATATTATTGGAATAAATATAAAAAATTTATCTTCGCTAATACTTAGCCAATTATCTAGCTACCAGGTACAGGTTTTGCGGTATCCAACACTTATGTCCCCCATTCTGTCATATACATCTTGCAGCCAAAGAACTTATGTGATCTTCAATTTATTATTTTACTAATGAGAACTCTCCAGGAGTTCGAAAATATTGGCATTAATAAACGAAAAGTAGATTTTCTACTATGAGATACTTAGCCATTTTCCCCTTTTCTTCTCCCGGTCCATTATCACTTTCTGGTTATATACTTAGTCGCCTTTCTATGATAGTGGGTTCCAGGGTTGGCGGGATGACATATATTCATCCCCATCTATATCCTCACATGATGAATCTGACTGACCGTTGTTCCTTTCCATACTTGGCCAATTTTATGGCCACCGTTTCCAGGTTGGCGCCTACGAACTCGACTGCTTCTTCTTCCATGATATACATCTTGCACTCAAAAATTCTGTGATCTACAATTCCACTGCAAACTCCTCAAACTCACAAGCTTCACTCTATGAGGGTTCACAAATGTCTCAAAGTATCTGTCCCTGCCTTCCATCCCCACTAACTTGGCATCCTTCCTAATATACATTAACTATGATATTACTAGTGACAACTGAACACACAGGTATGAAAGAATTGGCACCCGCACCTCCGCCATATACAAATTGATTACCGGACTCCGACATCGTCCCATCTTCCGTGTTACACATTATGCATTCAAATGTTCCGAGCTATACAATTTGACTGTCGGGGCCTCACCTCTTCTGGGGAGACCTTGTCACCCTATTTTGGATCCTCGCGTTGGTGGGTTCACGAAATCTCCAACCTCGAAATTCTATTTCGAATCTTCTGCAACTTGCAAACAGTGCCCAGAGTTCCACGATATACAGTTTATCCGCTGGAAAGCCTCGTCACGAGCCCATCCGTCCACCGTTTTTTTCCTTTTTATCGCTTATGGATTTCAATGAAATTTGTGAACCGAACAAGATCCTGCAAATTGGAAGATGATTTACAATTGGACCATAAATAATCTATTGATATATATATTAATATGAATACTATTGGAATAAATATAAACACTTTCTCTTTTAATTTTTTCTCTTTTCTCCCCGTCTATTATCCCTTTGTGGTTCTATATTTGGTCGCATCTATGTGATCATGACCTCCTGGATTCACAAATTGGCAACTCTTTATCTATATCTTGACACCATGAGCCCGACATACAGTGGTCCCTTTCAATACTTAGCCAATTATCTGTTCATCGGGTCTCGAGTTTTCGATATCCAACACTTATGTCCCCTGTTCTATCATATACATCTTGCACCCAAAGAACTTCCGCGATCTGCAATTTATGCTTTTACTAGTAAGAACTCACCAGGGGTTCGAAAATATTGGCATTAATAAACGAACAATAGATGTTCTTATGTGAGATACTTAGTCCTTTTCCCCTTTTCTTCTTCCCGTGTATTATCTCTTTCTAGTTATATATTTAGTCGCCTTTCTATGCTCGCGGGTTCCAGCATTGGTGGGCTGGCATATCTTCATCTCCATCTATATCCTCACATGACAAATTCGACTGACTGCTCTTTCTTTCCATACTTATCCAATTTTATGGTCGTGGTTGCCAGGTTGGCGCTTTCCAACTCTGTTGCTTCTTGTTCCGTGATATACATCTTGCACTCAAAACTTCTGTGATCTATAATTCCACCACGGACTCCTTAGCCCTTTTTCCCTTTTCTTCTTCCTGTGTATTATCGCTTTCTGGTTATATACTTATTAGCCTTTCTATGACCGCATGTTCCTTTGACATGATGAATTTGACCGACCGTTGTTATATATCTTCACATGATGAATTTGACCGACCGTTGTTCCTTTCCATACTTAGCCAATTTTATGGCCGCGGTTGTCAAGTTGGTGCTTTTGAATTCTACTGCTTCTTGTTCCATGATATACATCTTGCACTCAAAACTTCCATGATCTATAATTCCACCGCAGACTCCTTAGCCCTTTTTCCCTTTTCTTCTTCTCGTGTATTATCGCTTTCTGGTTATATACTTAGTCGTCTTTCTACAACCGCGGGTTCCAGCGTTGGCGGGCTGACATATCTTCATCTCCATCTATATCTTAACATGACAAATCCAACCGACCGCTGTTCCTTTCCATACTTAGCCAATTTTATGGCCGCGGTTGTCGGGTTGGCGCGTTCAAACTCTTCTTCTTCTTGTTCCGTGATATCCATCTTGCACTCAAAACTTCCATGATATACAATTCCACCGTGGACTCCTCGAACTCGCAAGCTTCACTCTACCATGGTTCACAAATGTTTCAAAGTATCTGTCGCTGCCTTCCATCCCCACTAACTTCCCATCCTTCCTAATATACATTAATTATGCTCTTACTAGTGAGAACTGAACACACTGGTACGAAACAATTAGTACCCGGTCCTCCGCTATATACAAATTGACTATCAAATTCCGACATCGTCCCCTCTTCCGTGTTACAGATTATGCATTCAAATGTTCTGAGTGATACAATTTGACCGTCGGGGCCTCACGTCTTCTGGGGGGCGTTGTCACCCTATTTTGGATCCTACTATTGGTGGGTTCACAAAATCTTCAATTCCTGGTCACTGTTTCATGTTCCGGCCATCCTCGTACTTCTTTCCAAATATGCAACACCAAAGGTTTAATACTAAAACGCCATCATGCAACAACCGTAAAGATCGTCATTAATAAGCAGAAGTCTCGAGGACTAACCATCCCTACAAAACTTGTCTAGAAACATGCAAAGAAGATCTTGCTAGCCAATGGAAAAGCTATTACAAATTTCAATGTATTAGCGAAAACAAGTCTGGCCCAACATTTCCGTATTCCATACTTGGACACTTTTTTGATTGTAGGTTCCCGGATTGACAACCTCAAAATTGTGTTTGGAACCTTCCGCAACTTGCAAACAGTGTTCGGAGTTCCGCGATATATAATTAGTCAACTGGAATGCCCCGTCATGAGCCCAATCGTCCATCGTTCCTTTTAATACTTAGCCCCAAGTTGGATGTATATCCATGACATTGTACATTTACTATGTGTCGATCTGCCCTTCCATTTTTTCGATTGCGGGTTCTTAGACTGGCGACCTCAGGATTGTGTTTCCAACGTTCCATGACTAGTAAACAGTACCTGGAGTTCTGCGATATACAATTTGTCCCCAAGAATGCATCATCATGCCCTCTTCCATGTTACACATTCTGTGGTCAACACTCCCGAGAGATACAATTGATCCTCGGGCCCTCACCTCTGTTGGTTGTATCTTGTAGCCCTATTTCGAAGCGTTACCAACCGCTTTCGATAATTAGCCATTCCTTACTTGTTGTTCCTTGCCCCCGCCACCTTCCTATTTCTCTTTGGAAATTTCATTGACAAGCTTTAATGCTAGCACTTCGTTGTGCATGAACCGTAAACATGTCATTTTTTCCATATACAAATTGACTGCCGGAATCCCATATCATCCCCTTTTCCTTGGTACACATTTTTCATTCAAGTTCCGAGACATACAATTTGACCCTCGGGAAGTCATGTCTCCTGGGGAGCCATTGTCACCCTAATTCTGAAGCTTGTCCGACGACTTTCCATACTTGCCCATTTTATGGAATCTTTTTCGTGGTTCCTCGGGTTGGCGGGTTCACGAAATGTCCAATTCTTAGGCACTGTTTACTGTGTCCGAACAAGGTTTAATGCTACTAGTTCATCATGCAACAACCGTACATACCGCCATTAAAAAGAAAAAGCATCGACGAGACAATGAAATTTAATTAAAGCTCGACTCCTCGAATTTAAATAAATTTATCTTCTCTTATTTTCTCTTTTCTGCCCAAAGACATGCAGAAATGATCTTGCCACACAATGCGATATATATTACAAGTTTCAATATATTAGCGAAAACGAATTCTCTATTCCATACTTGAGCCCAACTATTTCTCTATTCCATACTTGAGCCACTTTTTTGATTGCGGGTTCTGAGATAAGCGGGCTCACGTTTGTACCTCCATTGTTCCGTGTCCTGCAAACATTACCCAGACTTCCGCGATATACAAATTGACATCTGGCCTGTCCTGTCATACCCTCTTCGGTGTCATGCATATTGCATTCAAAAGCTTCCGAGACATACAATTTGACCCTCATTCCCTCGCCTCCAACAGTTGTACCTTGAAACCCTATTTTGAATCCCGCCAGACCGCTTTCGATAATTAGACACTCCTTAATTGCTCTTTCCGCGACCTTCGTACTTCTTTCTTAATATGCAATTAGTAACCTTTCATGCTAATAGCTCACCATGCAGGAACCATCAACATTGCCATTAATGAGCGAAACGCTCGACGAGATCTCCCATTAATACACATTAAACCAAGATATGCAGAGATTTATATTGTCCCTTTCGATTGTTCATTTCAAACACGGGTCATCGCGTTTTCCCATTCAAGAAATCTCCAATGCTTAATCGCTCATTGTCGTATCCGCCATGTTTGCACTTCTATGTGTGCGATTACTAGTCTTTAATGTTAACAACACATCATGCAACAACCGCCGAAATTGTCATTAATGAGAGAAAGTCTCGAGGAGATCTTTGTTTCACACGCATTGGATAGATTTGCACAACATTATATTTTCCCTTCCAACTCTTCATTTCAATCATCGTCTGGAGTAAACAAACGTTCTTGTAAACTTATGGCAGCAGGTCGGCAACAATTTCGTGGATATACAGTGAATATCTTTGGACGTCAGGACCAAAACTTCGAGTGGTCCATGGCATACTCTTACTATTCATCCTGTTCGCCCAGAACAAAGTGATTTGGACCTCTAGAATCGCTCGTGCAGGCTGCGTCCTTGAGGTTTTTGACTGTAAGGAGGTGGTCTCTTGGTGCGCTGAAAAATATATTTCAAGCCAAATAATTATTCCACTGCGCGACCATTCTCCTGTTTCTTTGTCACCTCAGGTCTTTCGCAAGATGTTAAAATTGTCGGAGCCAACATTGACTTTCAGAGGACAAGACTGCAAGCAGTTCCTAGAAAAACATGATAATGGGTTGGACATCTTAGCCGAGTTCCTTGAAGACCCGAAAACAGTTCCTGAAGATACCACAAAGTTGCAGGTAAGTTCCTTTAGAAATCCATTATGGGAAATTGCTTAGTTGCTTACAAGAATCCACGACAAGCATTTCCTGTATAGTTATTTGTATTTTGTACTTCATAGTCAAGGAACAATTTATTTTTGATTGGGGGAAGCTAATTTCCATTGAAATCTGTTCCCAGCTGTCATGATTCAAAGAATCGATTTTTTTTATATGTCATCCTACTTGATTTTTGCAATCGTGAATTGTTGTCCGTTTCCAAAGTTGTCTCTTTCCAAGAAAATAAACTGTGGATTCGACCCAGTAACATTATGGTACCAGGCCCTATAGACGCACAAGGCCTCCCATTGTTTTTATGAAGTTTTTAATGACTTTGTCTCAGTTTTCAAAGATTTGTTGTTAGGGAATGATGCTCCCCGGATTTTTGGCCAAGCAACCAAGTTTTTGAATAGGAAGGGGACACTTGAACAAAAGAAAAATCGCATTGTACTAATGGTCTTTGGCTCTAAGGAAAATCCTGTTTTCCTTCCATGCCACATCACAGACAAGATGTTTGTTACAAAAATAGCAAGGCAATACAACCACTGGTTGCATTTTTTCCATGACAAGAAAAAAAAATAGTCATTCCTCTGCCCTATAAAGTTGGGGACTTCATGTGCAGAAACGTCAACAAGATTGACGAATTCGCAGGCAATTTCAGAAAATTGAACCTAACATATTGTGAAAGGCTAAAAGGGTTCGACCCTAATGAGATTTTTCGAGAACATTTACTAGCAGTTGTCTTTAACAACTCTTTTATCCATAGACGCCTGACTGAAGACAAACACAGTGACGACAACAATCCTGCTTCTGGTGATTGCGATGTAGAGACATTGCAAAGCACGACTGAATTGAACAGACAACAGGGAAAAGTATCCGGTGAGAAGAGTGTCCAGTCCTCCGCTAGCACTCCCAAGAGCAGGACATCATAGAGCATCGCTTCAACGACCCACCCCAGTGAGAAAGCAACCTAGAAATCTTCAAACAGAGGAGGAGATATGAACCCTTGCACAAAAATTGATAGTTCTCACAAAGTTCCCCTGACGAAGAAGAGAAAAAACAGTGTAGGATAGGTAGATGAACCCGAAATTGAAAGTGAATAGATGCAACTTGAAATTGAAACTAAGAACATGCACAAAGTTGGCAGGTCCGCAGACATGATGCACCATAGTTCTGCAATGGAAATAGCTAAGACCAACATTTTTGACGAAGATGAATCCTTCGTATTCCAGAGCGTTGTTTTTAATAGCCAATCTAAAAATATGGTCATTGAAAAGAGAGATGTAACAAATAAGAAAGATAGATCTCGTACATAGATTAACTTTAGGAAAATGCGGTCGTACCAAATCTCCCTATTTCACCGCGTAACTGGTGATGCTCTTGATGATTCCATTGTAGGAATTGAAGCGAAGAATGCCAAACTGAAAGACCGCGTCAAGGAATTTGAGGAGGCTTTCATTGCTACCCTAGAGTTTGCCAGTGCTTTAGCAAAAACCGTGCCTGCTACGCTTGCAGCCAAGTTAAAAGTATCCTCCAGCCTCCTCGCATCGTGTAGAACCCTTGTAGAGAATAACATCAAGAAAAAAATGCAGCTAGTTATTGAAGCTTGGGAAACGTTACAAAATATAGCTTCCTTTTGAAAGAGGGCAAATGATTTGCACGAACATTTGCAGACGAATATAAAAAATGATCAACATTTCTATGAACAAATGCTGACCCGTTTTGCCAACCATGCCATCAACAACTCGGATCTGAAAAGAAGACAAGAGGATCTCCCCTCCCCAAAGCGGATCAAAAAATTAAAAGCATGTTGGCAAAAGAAAGTTAAGAATCTGCAGCTCATTGTCGAATCATGTGAACAAGCCATATCAGAAAAAGAAGAATTATTCAGAAACATGACCCAAATAGACTTAGTCGGAAGTACCAACGAGGTTCAAGATCCAAACTTAGTCCTCAAATCCTTGTCAATGACCAAAGAAGCCTTCGATGAACAACTTGATATTTTAAAGGGGTTGTCTTTAGAAAAATTTTACGGGATCCTTGAATATTGTGTAGATGAGCTCGAGAACTGGGTACTGGACTATGCAACACACAATGAAGAAATTGAACAGGCTGTGCATAGTATTTCTGTGGATATAAGGAAATTAGAAAACAAGCTTTTCGACATAGAAATCCAGGATGAAATCAATGTGGCCGCCATGAGAAACTACATTGAATAATGGTTCCAACAGAGAATAGACAACCTCGTCGAGGAAGGACAACAATCGGTTGGCATGATTCCAACGACCGTGGACAACAACACCAAAAACGCATCGGCTTCATAGTAAGTCTATACTGATGTCATCTTGTTTTCTTTATCATCCAGTTATTCTACCTCTTTAAATATAAATATCTATCCAAAGGCTCATAACCTCCAATTTCTTCTTTTCAGGTCTTCCTCTCTACAGTCACGTAGTTCTTCTTTCTACAATTCTAATTCTTGTACTTATTTCTTTTTATGGTCCGCGGGAGCCCCAATCCCAAATGCATTTAAATTTTCAGACATATGGAACAAATTCCAAAAATATGTAATAGACATTATTAATTTTTGATAAATTTCCAAAAAAACTATGTTTGTTATATTTGAATGTTTAATGTGTATTTTATATGGAACAGATTCAGATATATGTAACAAACAATATTAATTTTGATAAATTTCAAAAAAACTATGGTGGATATATTTAAATGTTTACTATGTGTGTTTAGTAATCCTTTTTTCATATTTGATAAATTTCAAAGAAAACTATATTGGATCTATTATATTTGTCATCCTGTACAGGGATACCACATATACTTCAACTTGAGTTTATTCATATTCCAACCTGGCAGAGAGACTAGGCTGCCATGCACCAGTGGTTATAATAATATTCAACTTGTAATAGAATTTAATGATGACTAACCATAAAAGTCTTTAATACTCTGCATGCTTGGGTGTGGGTTGTTACAGCATACACCCAAAATCCAATCATTAAATGCTAGGCGATCGGATAGTACCCATTGCTCCCAAATTTGATAGGTTTCTTAGACCTGGCCCCATGTCGTGGGCAGGCCTGGAATTTCAAATTTATATTACCTGTCAAGTGCAAATTTGATGACAGGTGTTTGTTTTTCATACCTGTCATTTTACGTTTTATGTAGATTTATAAGTGTCAATTTTTTTTATGTTATATGTTAATTTTATCATCATAAATTTTCATGCTGAGCATACAATTTTTTATAATAAAAAATAACCCAAAACACACTCAACAAAAACATTAATAACTAAATCAACATTTTGTAGTAACTTGTATTATCAAAATGAAACATTGTTGAATATTATTACAGATGCCCTGAAATGCCATTATTACAGACTTGAGATGCCCTTTATTACAAACCTCAGAATCCAAACGACATAATTTTTGGTATTGCAATAATTGATTACAGACCTCAAAATCCAAACGAGATAATTTTTGGTATTGCAATAATTGATTGGACTCCATTGATGTTGTTTACAACGTAAACACTGTGAAGAATAGAGAGAAATGCACTCATCAAATCTGAAATCCTTGTCCAAAGCAAGGAGAATTCTTTTTA
>ML823971.1:55161-67826 GCA_009831015.1 Picea engelmannii
TAAGGTAATTATTTTTCTATATATATATTTATATTGGTATACATATTTTTAGTTTTGTTTTATTATACTTTAGAATCAAATAATGATCGATTTTGATTGTTACAGTATGTTCTACCTCTATCTCTCCCAGACCACTTCGACAAGAACGTCAAACAAGTTATATATGATCAAACAAGTCAAGCAAATACATGAGGTAAGTAGTAAATTATATGCAATTTTTTTTTTCCAATTTTTTATTCAAGATCTTAATGACATATGTTTTAATTATAATGTAATATATCAATTTATATGTTTTGTTGAAACATGGTACTTGCTTGCAACATCGACTATAGATGGTTGTCATTGAAAGAAATCCATCAAGAAGATATAAAGTATTGGAAGAGAGAAATTCCTCAACTAATGTGTAAAATGAAAAAGTATCTACCTTCGACATTTTTCAATGCACAAAAACACTACCTCATACACCAAGTTGAGGAAATTGAATTGTGTGGACCAGTACACACAAGGTCAATGTGGATGGTGGAGAGGCACCTGAAATCATTAAAGGCTTTGGTTAGACAAAGAGCATGTCCCAAGGGTTCTATTGTGGAGGGATATATGCTATATCAATCGATGGTGTATATTAGTCAATATCTTCATAAATTAGCTGCAAAATGCATGTGGATCACATTTGGGATGTGAACTCCATTAAAAAATTTGAAGGGGAGCACCTGTTGGGGAAAGGTAGAATGACGAAAGTGAAAGGTAATTAGGTTTATAATACATCTGAATTTTCCTTTTTATGTGTATCATACTTATTTATTTTTTATGCTTTCATCAATTATTAATATTTTATACCTTGCTAACTAACATATATTGGTGAATTATGATTTTCTGATACAGTTGGTTGAGAGTGGGATGCACTACATATATACATTGCAAACAATCTTGACTAGATGAAGGTATGGATTGATAGATGCATACAACGTGAAGGTAGGTTATCATGGGAAGGGGTGTCTACATTGGTTATAGAAGCTCATCGTAATGGAGATACCAATCTTACGCAAGAGGAAATTGATTTAACACATGGTTTGAAAGATAAATAGACAAGCATGCTATTCATCCAATATAATTTCATTATGTTATTTCATAAATTATTAAAGTTAGTGCTTTTCCCATCCATACATTACAAGTTATGTGAAATATGTTTTATGTGTCTAGCATAATGTAGTTGAAACATCACAAGGCTATGTGGTGCAATGGTCGTAAATTTCACATCAAAAAGTTGGACGAAAAGAGGAAAACTTATGATTGTGGGATAATTGGAGTCTTCGAGGTCACTAATGTTTCCTCTAGAAGTGATAGATGTCTCGAAGTCTCTGAAAATCGATACTATGGGTATTTGGAGGACATACTTGAGTGTGACTTTAAATCTTTCAAAATAGTTTTGTTTGACATCAAATGGTATAGGCTATGAATGAATGAACGTGATCCCGATAGAACTGTTATTCTACATGATAACGGATTTACCATGGTTAATACAAGGTCATTTGAGCTAGGAACAGATCATTATGTTCTTCCAAGCCAATGTGAACAAGTCTTCTACTCAGAGGTTCCAGGTAAAGCAGGTTGATCATTTGTTGTTAGGTATTATCCAAGAGGAAGGCTAGTAAAGTATAATATTGTAGAGGAAGAAAATGATCTTGAAGAAGAAGATGATGTAGAGGAACATGTAGCCGATGTAGCAGATGTCTTAGATGAAGAGCCTGAAGGAGATGAATCAAATGTACTAGTAGGAGGAAATGCAGATCTTGATGATGATATCCATGATGAAGATATATTGCTTGGAAATGAGTACATTGATTACGATGTTGATGCGGTCAATTACAACACCTTATATGAACCAGATGATATGGATGTTCAGTTCGACGGAGATGATCAACTAGAATACTGATGAATGTATTGAAATGTTGAAATATTGTATATATAAGGTCAAAAGAGAAGGGAAAATGGGCGCAAGTGGCAAGGGAAAGATTAATTTGGAGACACTTTCTATTCATTTGAGTACACTAAATCAACCAAGGACAATACAAATCATGTAAAGGAGGTACTTGTTCTTTACTTATTATTTATTTTGTTTCTTGTTCAAAAAGTTCTAAAAGAAGTACATATCTCAAACCACTACACATGACCTCTCGAATTGATCCCGTGCCTTAGAATGTAACAAGACTAGTTGATGTAGGAAAGAGTCTTTGTGATTATGAAGAGTGCACTCTAACCTTTTTTGGAGGTTCTTTAATCGAAATGGAGAAAAAATTCGACTGATAGCAATATGGTAAGGCAAAAGGTTTGGTGTAGTACTCCATAGGATACAAAAATCCCACTTTTTCGTTGATTTCTTGTGTATGCACTTGCTCCTAAGAGAGATGTGCACTTCAATAGTACAAGTGTTGCTGAAATTATGAGATGACAAGTGACTGAGTGAGATCCAAAATGGGTATATCCTCCTATTTATAAAATACTTGACACAACAATAGGTGTGTCTATTGGCACAATAGGGCCAACCTCTTAAACTGGATAATATAATTGATATTTGCACAATATTAATTATCTTTCACATGGTGGGGCTGACTTGTACCCTTCACAATTAGGGTTACAACCAATATTACTCTCAGACAATATAGCAAGGGATCCACACATCCTCTAGTGCTCAACCACTATGGACATGTCCACCTGTGCTCACCCACAGGGACATCTCACTCAACAAATTAACTCAACTGAGTCCACAGGAGTACCATATGGAGAACCATCTCAAGCCGGCTCAACTAAGTCCATAGGAGTACAAGGCATGAGACCATCTCAAGCCGACTCAACTTAGTCAAGAGGAGTACAAGGCAGGAGACCACACATCATCACAACTCAATCCAGAGTCTGATGTACACCCATCACATGCACAGACCCAACACATGGGATCTCTCACATAGATCGTCTCAACTCAGTCTAGAGGAGAACGACCTGGAGAATGTCACACGATGTTGCAATCATCAACACATAGGACCAAAGAAGTTATCTAATCATGGAGAATGACCTGGAGAATGTCACACGATGTTGCAATCATCGACACATAGGACATAAAAGGATCATTGGGCAAATGGAGTCAAAGGTGAAAGATGATTGAAAAAATAAATAATAGAGACTTATGTAACCGGGCAAGACAATCACATCAATGGATTCTTATAATTTGTAAGATGGAGAGAGGAAAATATTAGGGGTCATTTCAAATACAGAGCAGAGCTTATCTGAATTCTGCATTGAATCTTCAGAAGAAAACATAAAAATTGTTTTTAAGCCAGATCAGGGTGTCCTCGACAAATTCTGAGCATACTCTTCTTATAAACAATGAGAACAAAAAAACAACATGATAAACTAGGGAACAACAATTTACATCCGAAACACTTCACCACAGAAAATGACACAAAAATCTGGAAATAAAGTCTTTGTATTCACTCATAACAGTCAATTAAAGCCTGTGAGCACTTTTACATTTTTTTATCATCCCAAGTCCAGCCCCAACTTTCTTCAAAGTCATAGGCCTTATGGCCTTTACATAATAGTTCAAGATCCGATGAAAATGGATCTGAAATACTCAAAATAGAATAAAATCGAAACTAGTATAATATGCAAAATCTAGTCCTGATTTAAGGGTGAAAGTCTTATCAACTAAATATTCCATAATATCGACAACTTCAGCCATATCTAATATCTTCAATAATTGTCAAAGTGATGACAACGCACTTTGAAATCCTGCTTTGACAAATAAACAATCTTTACCAAGAATTTTAAAATCCACTTAACCTTTTTGCCATAATATCTACATCAAAAACTTGAAAAGGGTCAGATGATCTGAATCCCTTTAATCTTTATCTTTCATTTGGAAGCCCTTCCGCATGATTTGGACACCAAAAACTTTGATCTAGGAAAAAATACAAGCATTTTGTCATCCTTTGTGCTTTTGGTGGCTTACATGTGTAAAACAAAATAGGGTTAGCTGTCGAAAGCAAAGCTTTCGACAACTAACAACGCCTTGAGGAAAAGCGAATAAGCTGCCGAAAATTTTAAGTTTTCCACAATTGTTCAAAACTGCAAAAATGGATTTTCTTCGATCTACCTATTCTTTAGGATCTTCATTTAGGTTCTCAACAACTTCTTCTAGATATTTTAAGTCAAGATGTGCTCTTGGCTTAGCATTTTTGAGCCTTAGTTTGATCCTTAAACATCTAACAATTTTAACTAACTTACATTTCTCCTTGAGCAATTTCTTATTCCTCTTCTATTCCTTTACATGCATTTTAGCTAACCTTTCAAAACAATCTCTTACCTCATCTGATGTGTTGCTTATAGTCTGGTTTTGGGATTTAATGACCCTCTCAAGCAACTTCATCTCTGATACTCTTCTTTAAGATTTTCAATCTTTGATGATTCGTTGACCTTGTTGTGTTTGCTTGTTGATGTCTCAGGTAACTCCAAGGCTGGGACTTCAACTGCAGCTTCTTCTCTCTCCTCCATGGGTGTTTCAGACTCAGATTCTGAGTATGGAAAATTCAAGATGTTTTTCTCAACAATGCTTCTTTGGACCTCCTTTCCCTGATCAAAATCAATCTTCTTTTTTGCCTTCTTAGTCCTGGGTGAAGGGGCTGGTTGTTCTGTTTGCATTGGTGACAGGGCCCTTCTCTTTCTCTTACTGCTCTTTGGTGTAGATGACTTCTTTGTAGGTGTATTCCTACCCTTAGGCTAGATCTCTTTCTCGAATTCTCCCCAAAACAGGAGGTAGTTCCATGTCCTCTCTCTTCTCTAGAGTTCCCCCATCACTATAAGCTTGATGCGACCATGATTGAACAACCTATTGTTTATTTTCTCGGGTTTAGCTTGGAATTTTTGTGCCATCTTGGTGAGGCTCCTATGAAGATAATGAGGCAAGTTCAGAGGGTTTTTTCCTGTGAAATGATTGATAAGCCTAAAATGGTACAACATGACCCAGCCATACATCCCTTCACATGTTATGTACACCTAAATAAGCTTCAGCAATTTCTGCCATTTGTCTTCCAAGTAATTCCTGGGAACATCCTTCTACCAAATAATGCTCTGGAACTCTGGCTTAAGGTAAGATCTAAATTCAATATCTTTAATGGCAGTGGTCTTGAACCGCCTCTCACCCTCTCCTATCATTTCAGTAGTTGCAACAACACTTGCCTCATCTATCTGCATTTCCAGAGGACCTAATTTCACTTTGACACCATCAAAACTCTTGGCAAAAGCCTCTGCAATTCCCTGATGATACCCCTGTAACTTTTCACAAAACCTATAGTAGCCTGCATCCTTGAAACTTTAACAAACCTATGAATGAGATTCCAGATAGGAAACATCTTGCAGCTCCCTCTTGAGCAATGCTCCTCCAGTAGTCATCTGCAAAAAACCTGTTAATATCTTGAAAATATTGAAATCTGGGTTGATGGATGGGAGACCAGTGCTAGGAAAAAGGATAGATGGAAAAATGTGAGATCAACATATTTGTGGATGTATGAGTTTTTTAAAACAAACGCTCAACAAATAAGGAACCTGAGATCATGACGTTCATTTAGAACCGACTGAGACCGACCTTCATGTGAATTATTGCACGAAATGGTAAGGGCAAATGAAATCATGATGGGGTTTCGGATTGATGTCTTGGGGTTAAATGATTTTTTGAAACATCAATTGAAACCATAATAATCGCCCAGATCGTGACAAACGATCCTCATAGATGATTTTGGTAGCATATAAGATCATCATGACATGTGTGCTGATGGTGGTTTGAGAGTCTGATGGGACATCCTAACCGTTGGAGAAATTCTGCATTTCAGTAGCTTAGAGCACCTCGCACATGTTGTTTTTGCTGCCGAAAGTGACCGCTTTCGAGAACTTAGAATACTTTGAAAAATGGCCCTTAGCTGCCGAAAGTGAAATTTTTGAATTTTTTCCTAATAAAGTACAGACTCGTCACTCTTTGAAACGACAAGTTTAAAACTTAATTTGAAGACTTTTCCACTTGAAATTGAAAAAAAACTTCATCTAATGACTATCCTATCACCTAAAGACATAAAAACCGAAAAATTTATTTGAGGAGATAATCAGGCCAACAAGCCAGGAATTTTATCACGAAATCCACATATAATATTTGAATAATCATATTTCCTATCGTAATAGGATACTAACATAGGCTCCAATTGGGGATGACAACTCCTGGGGAGGTGTCAAGAATCTCAGATCTCCATATTCTTAAATCAGTGCCTTATCCATTGGGCTGATCCCACAACCTGTATCTTGATTTGTATTGTACCTTGGTGACCAGAGATCAACTGATTATCCATTCTAAACTTGACTGAGTTTTTGAAGTAAAGCAAAAAACAACATAAACCACATACTTTCCCAACAAGCTTATTTGCATAGGATAAATCTAATAAAAACTCTGATCTGATGATCTTATTTATATACATACATCCTATTCTAATCTGAGGACACTTGATCTTAATCAATATGAGATATCCAGTATAACCAGTCAAAGATTGGATCTAAAACCTGGGTTGCTTCACTAATTTTCACCAAACTCAGAGGTAGATCTGGTAATGATATGTGATAAGGATTTCTGTCCTAATCTCTTTTACATGAGAATCGATCAATCTGAAGAACAACTAAACTGTTGAAAATGTATTGTGGCCTTTACACGAAAAATTTCTCCATATAGATATCTATAAGGTCGAAATAGACCTAATTTGTTCCTTGGCATTTGGAATCAGTCCATTCCATCTCCTGACCTTGTTTTTCTTGTGAGGTCTTCAAGTATTCAAACATTTCAAGATGTGTTTGTATTTCATCTGATGGGTTTTGCACAGATATTTCCGCTAAACCAGACAATGGGGAAGACTGTTTGATCATATCCAGATTATAACAATTTTTTAATTCATTAGGAGTAAATGAAAACAGACTTTGAAAACACACCTCATCCAGAACATAGGCTATAGGGTCATAACATGCTTCATATAATGGTAGCACCGGTACCACTGGTACTTCATGGTTTACAGTGTGACTTTCAACTAGAATCTGACCAAAATTCTTTCTCAAAATTTGAAATGAATTAAAACAAAGAGGCAATGAATCACAATGGATATGCTCATTACCTGTTTCAGGTTTCATGATTTCATCTGAGGTTTGACTTTCAAAAAGGCTCAAAGGCTGCACCTCTGGATCAACTTTTGTGCCCTTGTGTTTTGCCTCACCTCTGGATCAAGAAGAAGATGATTGATCAAAGAAGCCAGTACTATCTTCATGGGAAGAAGAAGCCTATCTTGTTGGGTATGCAGAATCTGATTGTCATTTGTGCACTGTGATAACTGGGCTTCTTCTTCCCATGAAGATAGTACTGGCTTCTTTGATCAATCATCTTCGATCTCAACCAATAGCCACCATTCTGAAGATCATATCTGAGCATGTTATCTATGTAGGGGAGGTCATCAAACATGCACATCATCTCTGGAGATTTTTCCACCACCACCTGGTTTTTAACTTCCTCTTTAACTGTATTGTGAATTGAGTACATGAAGAAATCCTTCGGTGGTTTAGGACATTGAGGCTGGGATGGAGGAATGATCCACTTCAAGATATTGTGATATACTATCCAAGTGAGCTTTAAGCCTTATTTAGGCAAATATTTGAATTTTTCTATTTAATATTTCTGTACGTCCAATTGTTCATAAGGTCTTTATCTAATATCATAAATTTAATATTGAGAACTATAAAACCAGATAGTAAAAGAACAAGAAATCCTCTAATTGAAGCAATGTTTGAGGTCATTGTACTCAATTTTGTGGTTGTTGGTTTTTTAAGTGCCACAGTGCCTTGACGGGAAATAATCTTAGTGAGTTAGTAAAGTTCTGAACAAGTTAACCTTAGACTGGTTTCAACGATTTTTGAGGCCTATTTCAGTGATTTCTGAGGCCTATTTTAGTGATTTCCGAGGTTGATTTTTGTAAGGTCTTATTGAGGTGGTATTTCAAATACCAAGGTCGAGGTAGATCTAAAGCCCTCGATTTCAAGGAGTTTGGAACACCATAGTTCTTATATTGGGAACAAGCTTAGTTCCAGAGGCCATTTTCAAATTTAGAAAATCCCATTTCAATTTCATAGGCCCGATTTGGTCTCCGAGGATTTCTTTTTCTATGCCCCAATTTCAAATTTCTGAGGCCTGGCTTCAGATCCTAATGGCTGATTTCAAAACTTAGGATATTTAGTTGAATTCTGAGGCCGAGTTTGAAATCAGTGAGGCCATTGTTTGATTTCTGAAGCTTATTTTGGAATATTTGAGGCAAGTTTGAGAACAAATAGTTTGTTGAAAATAGTTGTTCTATAGAGCAGAGATTAAATATGAAACGTTTGTTCTGAAACTGTTTTTTTGTATTTCAGTGAAGGGAGAAGGATTATTGTAACGTTCTGTTCTTCTTTGTAAGTTATTACATTACCTGGTCTGCATATTTGTGGTACCTGTCACCTATCAAATCTGCATTCAATGTGTACAAAGTCCCAACCACAAAATGCAACCTCAAGGGAACTCAGGAAGGCTACCCATTGTCATCTTGGTAGCTCTTCCCCACTCTTTAAGTTGGGTCTCCTCTAGCACAAGGGGGGCTTCCCTAGGAATAGGATTGCTAAAGCTTTATCACAAAATCTCAAGGTGAAAAGGAGAAGTTAAGTTTAGCAAAATATAACTGTAAAAGATATATTATAAAAGGGTGATGGGAGGATCAATATTAGTGTCAAGTCCATTGTGCAAGTGGAGTCAAAGGATAACAATATGAGGTGTCTTCTTATGTGATTGTGTGGCCTGAATCAAGATTCTACTACAAACTTATCTTTCTTCACACCAAAAAACAATAATTGTTGTAGGAATACAAATGAAGAAAGATATCCAAATGTATATGAGGGTTTTCCCACTAATGGAAAATGGAAGATGTAGCTAATAACCTACAAAATTCAGCAATGTTACAAGCATTGCTGCTATTGCAATGCTTTCTACTCTCTATTGAAGGTAAAGACAATAGGTCAACAGACGAGTGCACCCAAACCTTGGTCATCCTTCTAAAAAGAAGCCTTGGCTAGACAACACTCAACCTCAAACCATTCCACCTCCAAAGCACCATTGCAAACCTAATCTATAGCACCACCAAGGGAGAGCAAATGCACCTCTCTGAATGCATTGAACCTACAAAAAACATTTCTACGAGGCGAAATGAAACCACATTCAAATCCCTTATCCCAAGATAAATCTTCCCACCATTAAAGTCCCAAGCATGTTGAGAGATGGCATGGGTAGTGGGGGGATGGAGTGAGTTAAATGCCTTTGCATTGTGATGTAATTCAAAGGCCATTTGTCCACCTATTCAATGAGGGTTTCCCTAATTTAGTTGATTAGGTAAATTTTCATGGGAGATGATGCAAACGGATTTCCCCCACATTTTGGATCATTTGATCCTAATTCAAAAGAACACCTCTATTTTCCATGTCGTGTTCTTTAGATTTTTGATGATGAAGGACATGGTAAAAAGTTATCTGATTGAAATGGTCCATTGTGCTTTGAATTTTGTCTATCAATCTAAACAAGTTGGAATATTTTGTTGTAGACCTCTTTTTTATTTTGAAGGTGTAATTGGTTAATGATTTAGTCTTAAGATTGTGGGTGTGATTTGTCTTCCACAAGGAATGTATGAACCTTGTTATTAACTTCAACCAAGTTGCATCCTGGATCCTTTTTCAATCCCCTATCTCTCATTTTTGTTCTCACTTTTGCAACATCATCCCACCTGCCAGAAGCAACATAGATGTTTGAAAGCAATACATAATATCTAATGTTTTCAATCTCCAAGTCAAAAAAGTGTTTTGCCACGCGTTCCCCTAGATCAACATTACCATGAATTCTGCAGGCACCAAGCAAGGCCCCACACACACTGGCACAAGGTTCTATTGGCATATTTATAATGCACTCTTCTACCTCACTCGGTCGCCTAGCACGACCAAGAAGGTCAACCATGCATGCATAATGTTGCATCGTGGGTTTTATGTAATACTTTTGATTCATGAGAAGAAAATATTGCAATCCCTCTTCCACCATGCCTGCATGACTGCAAGCATACAAAATACAGACAAAGGTAATGTGGTTTGGTTTTATGTTTGACTGCTGCATTCGGCAAAAATAAGAGAGGGCATCTTTACCTTGCCCGTGCATTGCAAACCTAGTAATCACTATATTCCATGAGATCAAGTCTCTATTAATCATTTTGTCAAACATAAGATTCACAAGCACTATACTCCTGCACTTGGCATACATGTCAATTAAGGAATTCCCAACAAACATATCCGATTCATATCCACTCCTGATTATGTAACCATGGAGACACTTGTCTGGTTGCAAAGCCGATAAGTGAGCAAATGCAGGGAGCACATTTACAATGGTCACTGTGTCGGGTTTCATGTCTGCAGGTTGCATTTGATTAAAGAGTTCCAATGAATCATTAGCTTTCCCAATCTGGACATACCCTACAATCATTTCACTCCAATAAACAACATTTCTCTAGGTACCTTACACGAGTGCAATGCTATGTTTTATCCCTTTGCCTCGTTAAATCAGAATCTAAAATTGGGAAACTATGAATTGAAGTCCACATCATCAATATATTCTTGATAATGATGTTGATGTTGTTGAAAACCGTGAAGCTCTAGTGCTCTCAAACTTATTTCTTTTGATTAGGACTTACTCTCTAGTATATTTTTGCAGTCTTATTACGCATGATTGCACTTGAGCTTTTGGACTTTAGCTCAACAATTGTGAGTTTGTGTGATAACACACCCAAGGCATATCCTAGTGATCCTAAACCTCATTAGACAAGACCCCCTTTACCATTGGAAGTTAGTCCTCCTTCTCAACCAACCTTGCCTAAGACCAATGATATAGATTTAAATATTGATATGTCTAGTATATTAGCAAAGGTTAATGTACCTATCCTTCTTAGTATTGATATTGTATTTTTTTTTTAAATGCCTACAACATACTTTCTATTGCGACATCTTGGAGTGTCGCTCCCATAGTAACCATGTTGGAGATGATACCTCTTAATGTCGCTCTTCCCACGTTCTAGACATCTCTCTTGCCACCTTCAAGACGTTAGTCTTTCCACGTTCAAGATGTCTCTCTTGCCACGTTCTAGACACCTCTCTTGCCACGTATAAGATGTCTCTCTTGCCACATTCAGGACGCCGGTCTTGAACGTCTCTCTTGCCACATTCAGGACGCCGGTCTTGAACGTCTCTCTTCCCACATTCTAGACGTCTCTCTTGCCACCTTCAAGATGTCGGTCTTGCCATGTTCAAGACGTCTCTCTTGCCACGTTCCAGACGTCTCTCTTGCCACGTTTAAGACATCTCTCTTGCCACGTTCAAGACATTGGTATTGCCACATTCTAAATGTCTCTCTTTCCACGTTCAAGACATTAGTCTTGCCACGTTCAAGATGTCGGTCTTTCCACATTTAGGATGTTGGTCTTGCCACCTCCAAGACGTCGCAATAACGACGAAATATGTGTCATCGAAAAAGAGACGTCATATGAAACGACATTTGAGGGGGTCCGTTGTTTGTCGTTCTCTCGACAATATAAAGTGGCAATTGCGTCAAACGCGTCGTTCTCCCGACAATCCAGACTCCACTTATTATTGAATTCAAATCGTACTACTGAAAAATAACTTTTCAACGGGAAAGAAGAGACTAGTTTAAAACCATGAAGAATGAAACCTCACCTATGGAGGTTGGAATATAATAGAAATCGTCAAGGTACTCAATTTCATAATGTATCGTAGATCATGTAATTTTTTGAATGTTTATTTTAATCATTGACTTTATTTTACCGTATTTGATAATTATTTTTGTGATTTCTTTTATGCTTCATGAAGGCCGCAATCATCATGAAGGTATTAATAATGGGCTTTCGCGAGGAATGAAATGTTATCCCGCTCAATTCATGAGGTTTCCCTACTATGAGGAGCTAAAAATAGCTCATTTGTTTGATACAATGCATATCGGGAAGAATGTGATTGAAACGTTATGGAAAATCATAGATGGTAGGAGGGACAAAGAAAAAATTGTCAAAATTTGTACTAACATTTAGGAAGCCAATCATGCAATGCGAATTGTGATCCGATATTCAAATAGATCATATGGAGTACTAGACCGAAATAACCTTCCATGGTTATTAACAGAGCAACAAAGCAATGATGTAAAAGAGGTCATTCAAAGAATTAAATTTCCCACGGGTTTTTCTTCAAACATAAAAAATATCTTAACGAAGAAAGGTGAATTTGGTGGGGTAAAAACACATGATTGGCATACCTTCATTAAGGTAATAATTTTGGTATACATATTTATATATATTGGCCCCATATATATTTTATATTTTTTCTTGTCTGCTTTGGTCGAAACAAATAACGATTCATTTTGTTGTTACAGTATGTTCTACCACTATCTCTCCCAAACGACTTTGACAACAACGTCAAACAAGTTATATATGATCTTGGAAAATACATGAGGTAAGACGTAGTTGTGATTTATA
>ML823972.1:0-14069 GCA_009831015.1 Picea engelmannii
TCACATAGCTTCAATCATAAAAAAAAACTGAGGTCATAAATCAAATGATCGTGCATATCCTGTGCATGTATAATTCCAAGAACCCTTGAACATGGGATGAGATTCTTCCCTATTTTCAACATAGCTACAATTGATCCCTTCATATCTCAATCGACCACAACCCCTTTCAGGTGGGGTTGGGATTCCAACCATTGGTTCCCATAGATGTTGCACTACCCCTTGCAATCACCTCGCCGACTCACCTCTTGCTCCAACTAAAGCTGACAAACCCACCAGGCTCATTGAGCAGATCCATCACATCTACCAATAGGTTCATTATATCCTACATAAGTCCAATGAAAAGTACAATAAGCACCATGATCAACATCAGATGCCACATAAGTTTTAGGTGGGTGAAAAAGTTTGGTTGCACTTGCAGAAAGAATGCCTTACGGGACCCCATCAGAAGCTTATCCCACTCTGCTATAAGTTGTACACCATCACCAATGTTATGGGTGATAATTATTTTGAGCTCAACATTCCTCCTTTCCTTAGCCTACACCCAGTGTTCAACGTGGATCTCCTTTGACCTTATTTCCCACCATTATTGGACACCTCAGAGATAGAAAAATAGCTTAAACCAACAAAGCTCAACCTCGACTACATACAATAGGAATATAGTGATCATATTGTGGAAAAACAGGTCAAGGGCACTCATCATCAAAGGATCCATCTTTATCGAGTTGTCAAAGCAGGGCAACTCCTGCACCAAGGCAAGTGGCTCACCTAGGGCCAAATTCAGCAGAAGTTTCCTCATCGGATGGGGACACTCAATGAAATGGAGACCATTGCTTCATAAGGGCAGAGTATTGATTCATATGGATTTCATTGGCCTCCCACCCATTCCAACTGGCTCATTTTGGCAGTTTTCCAGTTTGGTGGTTTTTTCCTTGTTTTCGGGTCCCTGACTTTCGGGGCCGTTTTGAGGCCCTAAACAACATTTTTATGGATCGCCATAGGTATACTATGGACAGAGTCAAAGTTTGATGAAAACATATGTAGTCCTCAGATAGACCTTTCCAATAGGCTATCATGCGCATAAAACGAATATCGTATGAAAAATTTACAACCCCAAGAAGTTGATGTACTAACTTACCCAAACATGGCCCACATGACTTTTGGCGCTTCATCTCCTAGGGTTAGGTTTTTCGATGTCTAGAGTTTTTTACATTCCTATTTATTTTAAAAATGCCTTGAGATCCTCATTGTAATCATCTTCTTTCGAATGAGCACAACCGTCACATCTCTTCTCAAAGATAAGCCGCCACCATTCTAGCAAGCTTGTTTTCGCTACATTTTACAGTTTCATATTATTTCCTTATTGAATAGAAACCAGTTTTATTGTATATATGTTATTCTGTGTTAAGCATATTTTGATAATAATCTATATTCATTTTTTTCTGGTCATAAAATCTGGATCATCAACATTCTTGATTCTAAAGAACTGAAGGCGAAGGAATAGAAGGATGCAAGTAGTTGGAACATGTAGATCAGAAGTGGAAAGAGCATCAAAGTAATGAAAACAATTTCTAGAGTTGGTAAAGGAGAAATAATCCTCTTAAGAGGCATTGGGATGCATGCTATAAACATATTTTAAAATACTATGTCATGTTCATGTGGATGTATACCTTGAACATAAGCAATCAAGAGAGATACAAATGATAATAGTACAAGCATAATTGTTTTGAAAGCAGGAGAGACATGGACAAGGAATTAATTTAGATACTCCTAAAGATACATCAGTGGTACAGGAACAACGAGTCCAAAAGGGAAAGGCATAGATCAACATTCGACTTGGTTTCATATTGGTCAAAATGAACTATCTTTAGTAATAGGAGATGGGAGTGGGTGTTGAAATACATGATACAAGTATTGCAAAGATTTAATGAACAAGAATTGTGTTATCAAGGAATTTATGAGTCAGAACCAGATCTATTAATGATGGTGCCAAAGGCCAGAGATAGATCCATGCTCCATAAAAGCATACAAAATTACACTGATCTAATACCTAGGATCAGAGATCCAAGATGAAGACTAAATTCTAGAGTGAAGATGGAAGAGTGAATTATCATCACTAAGTTGTCATAGTGAATTATTGTCACTAAGTTGCAATATGGAAGAGTGAATTATCATCACTAAGTTGTCTAATATCTATCTTTTAAGGGTCCAAAAGTTCTTCAGTGGGAAGGTGTGATCTAGGAGGATCTACGGAACGCTCATAGAGGTCTAAGAGGATCTAGAATGCTCAAAGAGGTCCCAAGGGATCTAGAAAATCTCAAAATTAAAGTATTCCAAATTCTTTTGAAAACACCATCAATGCGTTGAGCTCGGCGATATCTTTCTAACGACGAAAAAATTGTCTCAAACGGAGTTTGTATGAAAAATTTATGAGTAGTAAAAGTTCAAGTCAAATGGAAAAGTCAAAAGGGTGACACATGTCACCATTGCAAGTGTGACATGTGGCACATGATGGTACAAGTGACGTGGCACATTACCATATAGGTCATACAGTGATGACATAGAAATTAGGTGACATGACATGATTAGTTGGCAACTTATTGGGAAATTCTATATGTCTAGGTGGATGAATCACATGTTGACTTGTGGCAAGGGATAACCAATCAGAGACCACCACATGGAGATCTCCCATTGGCCAATATTGGTTAGTGTTTATCAAAATTTATGGATTTTACAAGTGTCAAACCACCAACCTCCATAATCCTTAACAAATCCTCCCCTACCATCGCACTATCACATAAGTCTTAACCTATCTATGGCATAAATTATATTTGAATTAATGTAAAGCTCATTTTCAGGGGAAAAGGGGTTGAGGGCTAGCCCCCATCCCCATGTTTATATACTATACATGCGACCACTTCCATATCCCACACGGGGATAACGAACTTCACCACCGTAACCATATATTAAAAAAAACCAACGAATATGCCTACTAAAAGAGGATCATGGGGAATGGAACCCTTGACCTCCTCTATAATTAGCCAACGGTTTAACCGTTAGGAAAACCAATATGCTTGTTACAGGATGCCTCCAATATTAGAGATAAGTTGCATTAAGTTGCAGAGAAGAAGTTAGGGTCGTGGCCTATTTATCGGCATGAATCCCAATGTACACAGATCTCGAGATACACACATACCGATGAATAATTTTCAATGTAGGGAATGGATTCCAAGGTAATACAAATGCCTCGATTTACGTACAAAGAAGAGGTCAAGTATGGTTGCCTTGTAAAGCATGCCATAAGGTATATTAATAGCACCAAGGAAACTTTATACTAATTTTTCACAATTTTTCGCAAGGATAATGAATTTGAGGTATATTTTATGATCAGAGGTCATTTGTAAAAGTCTTAGTTCAAATTGCCATTAATGAGCACCATAGTGCACCATTTGATGTGTAAAGAGGGTGTAATTGAGCCAGTTTGGAATTTGGTTGACTTTATAGTCAAATTTCTCATAAATTTGTAAGGATTCTAATTGTGAACTCATTTTCTTGTTTTGAGTAGTGGAATTAAAGAGAGTCCATTAAATTGGCTTTTGTGGGCCCATATTGTAATGTAATTTGGTATTTTGAGATGATGGAGAATAGACATGATATCTAAAGGGACTTTGAAGATGAAGTAATATGACATCTACATATGTAATTTGAGTTCTTTTATTTTATGTTGTGTCATCTCACTATTCTGCAAATTAATCATCATTTTATAAGTTTTTTTTGTTAAAGAGCACATCATAATTTTTCTGCAAATCACCTAAATATGATCAAGAAATTAATTCTAAATCAAATTAAATGTTGCATGTGTATATGATAAAGAAACAAGTAGTGTCCAAAGATTTTTGGATCACTAATCTGAAAAAAATCAACATTATATTTTAATCAACTTACAATACTCTCAAACTATCACTTAAGTAAGGAAGTTATAAGGTATATATTCCCATATTTATCGAAAACCTACATGACCCCAACTACTTCAAACAACCCCCAAAAAAAACTTTGAATCAAATAATTAAACATAAATAAGATAATTTAAATTTAATAAAAAAATACTACCACCATAATTAACTATCAAACCGAAACCTATTAATCTTTTATAATTTTTTTAATTTTAAACCATATTAAATAATGTTAATATAAAAATTTCAACTAACTATGTAACAAATATTTACAACTGGGTGTGTTATACATAAGATTTTTTTCTTTTTAACTATGTAACAAATCTTTACAACTAACCACAAATGAACATTGTTATCATTCTCTTTTGACTAAAAAAATGTCCACTCAAATTTATCATTCTCTTTTGGACCCAAGCATATGTTCACTCCAAACATTTGAGTTATAAAGATTTGTTACATAGTTTTAAACCGAAAATCATCAACATTAAATAAGTTCTTAAAGTTTTTATATTTGGAACAACATAATTCATATGATTCATATGTACTATTATCTCTTTTGGCCCCAAGCATATGTTCACTCCAAACATTTGAGTTATAAAGATTTGTTACATAGTTTTAAACAGAAAATCATCAACATTAAATAAGTTTATAAAGTTTTTATATTTGGAACAACATAATTCATATGTACTATTATATTTTCATGGAAATTCAATATATATTAATAATTTGCAACCTTTTAATTAACAAACTTTTTGTATCATGATTTTCGATGAATAATTTTTAATCATTAGACTTTATCTATTTATTTTCCATAATCATGTTAACTTATTATATGTTTAATAGATATTCAATCATTATGTTAATTTATTATATATTTAATAGATATTCAATTATTGTAATGTAAGATATTCAATCATTAATAGATATTCAATCATTATGTTAACTTATTATATATTTAATAGATATTCAATTATTGCAATGTATTGTATCAAAAGTAATAAGATGCATTTACAAGAAAATATAAATGATATTTGTAAAATAATATAATTATAAAATTTACTAAATTTTAAAAAAATTGAAATCTTTGAAAATAAATAAATAGATAATACAATAATAAAAGTAAAATATATAATAAATCAATCTTAACTTTAATATTTTAAATACCAATCATGTTTGTGCTCCAATTTATTTTTATTTGCTTCGATGTTTGATGTTTAATAAATTCAAAGTTATGATGAATATATATTAGTTTATTCACAATTTTGCTTATAATAAAATGAGCTTATTAATAAACAATATTTCACCAAGCTCACTAGAAAAGCTATCGAATTGAATATGTTTTAAGGATTTAGACTTCATACCTAAATATAGTATTCTATGCAATTATTTCATTTCAAAAAGATTATATATATATATATAACTATGTATTATATTGGAAACATATAATTCCCAATTAAAACTTATAAATTTTGGTGAATATTATCAATCTAAACTTATTTTATATTAAAAATAGGCAAATTTTCAAAGAGAAAATAGCCAATTGTAAAATATATGTTTTGGAAAAAAAATCCCCAAAAAAAACAATTGACAAAAAATTGTCACTAAAAAATATCATCGAGCATTCACCACCTCTCAAGAGGCATAGCACCATGTTGTAGTTATGGTGTGTGACTCTCCTCCATTCCCCTCAATTATTAACTTTCAAGACTATGTCCCTCCTCTTGTATTTATTTCTGTTCCCCTCTTTGGACTCCTACTCATTCCCTCTTGGTAGTATTTGTTGATATTCAAATTGTTCAAAATATCAACAACAACCTAACGAGGATAAATCCCCTTGTGTTTTTAAAGAGGTGGTACTCCTCTGTTATTTCTTAAAATGAATTATAAAGATACAATTTAAAGATAAAAAGACATATTCACAAGAAAGGTTCCTGAGAGAAGGACCAAGAACTTATTTAAAACATAAATAAGATATCATTAAAATAATATACAAAAGTAAAGAAAACATCATATAATATTAACATGTTCCTCACATCCATCACAATGTAAGCAAGAGTTGATCATATCATAAGATAGAAAAGACATAAGGCCACAATGCAAATAACTTTAAATGAGTATTTCATTTAAAACTATAAGAGAATATGATAAGCACACTTCAAAAATCGCATACTCGGGAATCTCAAAGTTTGAGAAATCATTAAAGTTCTGCCCCGAAATAGTTCTCTGGGGAGTTCAAAAAATAATTGTATGGTTTTACACTGAAATATAAAAATTAAAATAAAAGTGTTTGTCCAAACGAACTGGGATGGGGCACCGGTGGACCTTTAAAATATAGACTTAGACCTGGAAGAAAAAAGAGGAAAATGATTAGAAATCGGTTATGAGTTTTCATAGAATGAAAAGACACAACTGGATGATTTCTAAGTAAGAAGTATAAAAGATGGAGAATTATGAAAAATGACTGATTGACTTATAACATTGATGGAATCTCTCTCATCCATTTGTTGGATGAGATGTCTTTTATACTTTCCTTTTTTGGAACTACCTAAATTGTTGCAACCACTTCCTCCTGATCTGATTCAGTTATTTTAATTAAAGAATTTTTTATCCAATTTCTAATATATTCTCTCATTGGTGTCATGGTTATTTCTTGTCTCACTTTAATATTAAAAATTGAATTTTCAAATCTTTAAAATCCATTGAGAGTTGATGGAGGGTATCCTCAATATCGTCATTTTTGTTCATATAATGGACCAACCAAATCTCCACCTCTATCTTCAAATATTCAGTCAGGTTGTTGAACTTTTATGTTGATGCAATATTTAACGAGTCCATATTTTCTTCTAGTTGTCCCTTTGATAAGAGTATTGAATTCATAATTAAGTTTAGGTCCTCTACATCTTTAGTTGACCTGACTAGTTCTAAATCAATCAACTTTAAATATAATTCACCTCTTTTTACACTTATGACATCACACTCAACAAACATTTCTTTTAAAATTTTGATTCTCTTGAGCCAACACACCTTTAATTGTTTTAAATGGATTGTCGAAGGAAAATCCTCTTCTTTTATCTAAAATTCACTAAGGCTTGAAATTTTTTCACTAAAAGTAGAAATGGATCATTTGTAAAATTCTTTATCATTTTCAAGGTCTGCTTGAAGATACTACCTAAAATATGTCATTCTTGAGCCTAGAGAAACAAATTCGGTTTACAATTCCTAGGTTTCAAGAATCAAGAAAATTCACTTTTGGATGTTTTCATCGACATATCTTCCGATAGCGGAAAGAAAACTTGATGTTCCTTTTAATCTTGAGCCTTATTTTGGTCTTCCTTCAAGAGTTCTCAAGGGTTGGATGGTGGGGATAAGACTAGCAAATAGTGGTGGAGGCATCAGAGCATTTTCCAATTCTCTTACTCTTTTAAATTTGCATTTTCATTCTCTATATCTCCAATTGACATTCTTAAAGATTCTCTTGTGAACTCATGGAATTCTATGACCTTTGAGGGTGGAACCACTTGAAAGTCAAATTTTGAATTTTGTTTTTTCTTGAATTTTCTTATTTTTTGAATTGACCTTTTTTATGACTAACTTTCTTGAATTTGTATTGAATGTGGCATGATGTAGGGTAAGAGACTCTTCTTCAAATATGATTGACTCTTGAGTAGTCAATTCTCTTGCAATTGTCCTACTTTCTTATAGCCTATATTATTCACCTGCAAATTATGTTTCTTCAATGTTTACATCGAGTTCCATATCTTCCAGAACAATTTCATTTACAAGTACATATTCACTTTCTCCCTCTTTATTTGTACATATTTTCTTCTTACTAGAAATTGGAAGTTTGTGTGGCTTCTAAATATTTCCCTTATGATGGTTTTTTTCTCCTCCATCATTGGAATTATCAATCAAGGACTTTCTTTGTTCTTGAATTGAATTATGGGGTTTTCCTTTGGGTCGTTCAATTTTTTGAGAAACATTTGGGGACCATGAACTTCTCCCATTTATGAATATTCCTTGTTGTTTGTGTTGATCATTTGTATTGATGACTGTCTCAATATCTTCTTACAATTTTTCCATAGGTAACCCTTGAGGGTTTTGATTGTTGTCTTCTTCCTCTCCAAATAAGAATGTTTTGGAAAATGACATGTTATATCCAACAGATGTCATGTGTGTCATAAACAATTGATTAGGCTTGAAACCCTTGAATTAATTTTCTTTCTTGAAATTGAATAAATCAAACTGAGTTGAGATTTCATCAAGATGCATAATCATTTTTACACTTGTTTCCCCAATTTTCCATGGTAATGAGATGAACTATTTTTTCCTGTAATGACCCCTTCGTTACGAATACAAGCAAAGCAGAAATGCAATTTATTTATTTATTTAAGGGAAAGAAGGCGATGACGACAACAGTTTACCTCACCAATGACGATGAATGTAAGCATGCAGTCTAGGCAACAGGCAACTATGACTCGACGCATTAGCACAGGAGAAACGAGGTGAAACATGCATTAAAACAAGGAGAAATGACTACCCGCCCGACACAATAGGACCACGCCTACAAGCCAAGGGACAACATCCCGCTCCCGACATAACGAACATGACGAACAAAGACTAGAACCTCAAGGCGCGTGAACCAAACGCCTAAAGGCATTCAATCCGTGCGCAAAAACAAACTTACAACACTCGACAACACTCACACGGAAGGCACTGACTCTAGCCAAGTTATCATTCGCCACTATCCAAATAGGGTGCGCCATGATCCCCTCATCAGGAATCATGTCGTCCCCAGGTGATAGACGCGTTAATAACCTTGCTGCAACACATCCTATCTGGACCAAGGACTCTAGAAAACCCTTACACGCTACGAGTCGAATACTAATAGGGAGAATATACCCACACCCCACACAAAAGGTTGAAGCGACATAAGAAGACAACTACCAGGGAATTCACGGCTTTGTCAACCACCCGACCTATTCATCAAGTCTAAACTAGTCAACAGTTACAAATTGTTTTTGACATTGAGTATCCATCGAAATTTAGCAAGTCTAAATTATAATTTAGTATTTAACTTATCAACTGATTAACAATTAATACAATCCAATCATCCATTCTACTTTACACCATAGTTGTTACTTTCAATCTAAATAACATCACCTTCGAATCAATCAACAATTCTACAATACAATCAAGCATTAATTTCAATCGAGATCACCTCAATTACGAATCAGTTCGGCAATGCTGCATTATGATTTAATCATTAACTACAATTTAATTTAGCAAGATTAATCTATACTTTGGTCAATACTCCTAGACTCATTTAACCATTAATCACCATCTAAAAGGGTAATTGTAAGTAATCCCCGAAATTACCATCTAACTACCCAATGAAAATGTATAACTACATTAGCCACATCAATGTAAAATGCTACAATATCACACTTATAATCAATTAAATTACACATGTTGTCTATCTAAGATATCCGTACCAAAAATAACTAGTCGTCTATAACATTAAGAAGGGAACTATTGTCTATTAACATCGCTATAGCAATTGGCATCGTTGTGGCAATTAGTATTAAGAAGGAAACTGTTGTCCTTTTAAATTGTTGTAGCAATTAGCCTGGAAATTAACATGGCAGTTACATAGCAATTAATCTAACCAATAACATGGCTGTAGCAATTAATGTTTGGCAGTGAGAAGGTTGGGTACACTCAAATTGAAGGAGAATAAGAAGACAATACAAACTTTAGAAGGATCAACTTGTGGTCATTCAACAATCAACGTGGTCAACATTCTAAATAAAAAATTCATGTCCCTTCAATAGTGAACTCAGTCAAAAAAAAAATTGGGCAAATCCGTGGTTATTTACATCAAACTCAATCACATTTAATAGGCAAAACATGGGCATTGAAACAACAATCTTGGTCTCATCTTAAAAGAAAAATCGTGGGAATTTAAACAACAATCTTAGTCTCATTTTAAAAGAAAAATCATAGGCATTTAAACAACAATCTCAGTCTCATTTTAAAAGCAAAATCGTGGGAATTTAAACAATAATCTCAGTCTCATTTTAAAATAAAAATTGTGGGCAGTTAAACAAAAATCTTGGTCTTATTTTAAAAGCAAAATCGTGGGCATTTAAACAACAATCTCAGTCAACTTAAAAACCAAAAATGTAGGCATTTCAGCAATAATCTCAATCAACTTTTAAAAGAAAAAACGTGGGCATTTCAACAACAATCTCAGTCAACTTTTAAAATAAAAAACATGGACATTTCAACAACAATCTCTATCAACTTTTAAAAGCAAAAACGTGGGCATTTCAACAACAATATCTGTCAACTTTTAAAAGAAAAAACGTGGGCATTCAACGACAATCACAGACACGTTTTAAATGGAAAAATCGTGGTTTCCCTTTTTCATTGCCCGGATGCCAAATGCAAACGCATACAGTAATGACCAAAATGCCCTTCCCTTACTAGGATACCAATTATAAAAACGCAGAGAGGGAAATTATTTCATTTTTCCATTGCTGGGATACCAATACAATGTAGACATGAATATCAAAAAAAACTGTTTTTTCCATTTCCCGGATACCAAATATAAAAATGCAGACAAGGAATCAAATCGTTTTTCCATTTCTAGAATACCAATACAACGTAGACAGGAATAACAAATAAAAATGTTTTTCCATTCCAGGATACCAATACAAAAATGCAGAGATGAAATCAATTCGGTTTTCCATTTCCAGAATACCAAATATAAAAATGTAGATAGGGAATCAAATCGTTTTTCCATTGCCAGAATACCAATACAATGCAGACAGGAATAACAAATAAAAACGTTTTTCCATTCCAGAATACCAATACAAAATGCAGACAACAGTAAGAGAAACACAAGGATCCAATGGGAAAGGTCATTGAAATGATCGTAGGGATTCTATCAGTCAAGGCGCAGAGAAAAGCCAACAAGGATGAAATATAATCCATATGCAGAGGTCTTTGCTAGATGGTGCAAGTCAAACAATCAGTCGAGGATAATAACAAAGGTAGACGTCTAACAGGAACGTCCTTCACTCATCATCCACACACAAAAAAGCAGGGCGTTGAGATCCAAAGGTCTATTAACGTTGAAGTGACGACCGTAGATCAGGCTCCTGGCCGACTACTCAGGTGAGGACTGATGGGATAGGGATGAAAGGAAAAAAAAACCACAATCTTCATAAATCAATACACCACAGGGCAGTCAAGACATGATGGGAATCGAAGGCCATGGGAGTTAATCAATCATCGAGCTATAGGCTATGGAAAAATTCAATCATCAACTAGAATGCTAAGACAATCAATTTACTTACCCAATTAAACATGCAGATCCAAAGCATAAATCCTACTACAATCTACCATGCAAAAATAAAGAAAGTATATTGTTTCCTAATCGCCCGCTCTGAGTTGATGTCCCGTGCGCTCCATGCAACTCCCTCTTGCCGACTGATGAGACTTCACCGATACCTCCCAACCAACGCTAGGGGTACTCTTCTTCCCCCTTAGCCCCCAGAGCTGCAAAGGGGCCACACACACTATCCAGAGATTCAACTATCTCCCAGCTCAAATTGCACGACCGAGCTACCACTCCTCACCGAGATGGGTATCCCAACTCCCACAAGCTAAGTCAGTCAAGTAGAGATTTATGCAGTGTAACGTTATGCAAACAGAAAAGATCCATCATCATTTTCCTCCCTCCATTATATAGAGTTTCGAAGTCCCTTACTTTCCCAAATCCCATTTTATTTAATGTTTAATAAATTAATTCATAAAAATTCCTCCTCGTACATGTGTCACCCATCCCCTTCATTCCTCCAAAAACTAATTTCTTTAATTAATTAATTACCCTTATTTCTCTCACCCACCTAGAGTCATTCCTAGAATCGCTCCTAGGTGTCCCCAAATTCCTTTACATGTTTTAATGACTTTCCCCATTTTTAAATTACTAGTTCTGTTTAATTTAGAACGTTCTTTAATACTAGATACCTTACTAAGTTAGACTTTCTAATTTTTCCTTGTGTTTCCCCTTTCTTTTTGTGTTTATTTCTTTTTCCTAGTTTCATAATTATTTTAGATTTCCCTCTTTCCCCTTTTTATTTAAACTCAAAAAGGCAAGTGCAGAAACTTACCCCTTTTTCCCTATTTCTTTCTAATGAATAAAATTTTAATTAGCAAAATAAGTAAATCTATTTTTCCCCTTTTTAAATTTTATCCAAAAAGATTTTATAAATCAATTTAATTGCTTACCCCCTTCTTGTCATAAGATTAAAGAAGATTATCATTATTATATATATATATATTAAATAAAATTTCATCACCATTAAAATTTATACCTAGACCTTATTTTCCTAGGCTGGGTGACATTTTTTTTTTAAGCGAAAGGTTTCAAATCTTCATTAAAACTTTATTTGTCCTAAATCCATATAGGTTTATCCAATTATTAAATAACCACACGATGTGCTCTTCAGGACGCACTACATGCTTCAATGGTGCCACTCGCCTCTTTCCATTTTTCTTGCGCGGCATGCCCTTAAGGATGCACCACATGCTCCAAGTGTGTCACTTGCCTCTTTCCATTTTTCTTGCATGACGTTCCCTTTAGGACGCACCACGTGCTCCAAGGGTGCCACTCGCCTCTTGATTGACTTGGTAGATATCAATAACCCCTAGATTCAACACTCCACTAGGTGATCTTGTGGGATACTAAGGGCCTCTAAGGAATAAGGCCCCTGCCTTATTGCGCGCCCCTTAGAATCATTGTAAGCGACTATCGCAGTCTTCCCTCATGACATTGTGGGTCCTCTTGAACTAGGTAATCATTAACCTACAGTTCGATCCACGACGAGAGTGCTAGTGGGTTGTGGTAGGGTTTTTGTCCATGCCTCTCCCTCAACATCTCTGGTAGTCGAGCATGACCCCTCTACTCCACATGTGAGTCTGGTCGGAAAGCTATCATCAACCTCCATCATCAATGAATCATGTCATAAATATATCCATATGATATCATCTAATTAGATGTAGTAATATTATATATAAAACAATCAAACCCTAATGGTTCACTCCCCGAATCGATCCAGAGTCCAAGGGGTCCCATCGATGCCTCTGCATCCTCGAGGTCCAAAATCCTGCACACTTAGTAAAATCGAGTCAATAGCACCTGTCTATGTCAATGCAACCAAATAACATGTCATCAATTAATAACGCCTCATAATCATACATCAAATACCCAAAAGTATATTAATGCGGATCACTTGCGAGCAAGTGTCCTCAAAGAATAAGTTCGCTCAGTGCGCAAGAGCGGGATGTTACATACACCCCCTCTTGGTCTAAAATTCATCCCGAAGTTTCATAGTATAAGTGCCAAAATAATGTGTATCACGGTATCATAAGTCTATCTGTCAAACAAAAATGGAAATTGTTGGTGCATATCATATGCGTCCTCCCAGGTCATCGAGTGCAGACTATAGTTGTCCCACTAGACCTTGACCTGATCTATTGTTCGACGTCGTAGTTGTCGAATGCGATGATCCAGGATGCACACCGGCTCAGTTGTGAGTTCCCCCTCTTCTGATACCCGCAAGGAACTCATGTCAATAACATGTGTAGGATGACTAATATAATGTGTCAAAACAGATACATGAAAAACATCGTGCATACACCTCAAGGAATTAGGCAAGTATAGTCGATAGGCCACGGGGCCCATTCTCTCCACAATCTCGAAAGGTCCCACAAAACTAGGAGAGAGTGTAGCTCCCTTTCCAAACTTGATCGAGATTTTATGTGGTTTAACCCACAAGAAGACTTGATCGCCAACCTCGTAACTACAGTCGACACGGTGCGCATCAACATAACTCTCATGTCGATCCTATGTTTCTGTAATCCTTTGTCTTATTTTTTTCATTTTCTCTTCCATTTCTTGGATCGATTATGGTCCCACCAGGACCCTAATCTCAAGATGATCCCAACTCAAAGGTGTCCAACACGGTCACCCATAAAGAAACTCGAAAGGCGCCATCTTAATGGTGCTTTGGTAACTGTTGTTATAATCGAATTCCACCAGTGGCAAGAATT
>ML823972.1:14169-64755 GCA_009831015.1 Picea engelmannii
GCCTCTCCCTCAACATCTCTGGTAGTCGAGCATGACCCCTCTACTCCACATGTGAGTCTGGTCGGAAAGCTATCATCAACCTCCATCATCAATGAATCATGTCATAAATATATCCATATGATATCATCTAATTAGATGTAGTAATATTATATATAAAACAATCAAACCCTAATGGTTCACTCCCCGAATCGATCCAGAGTCCAAGGGGTCCCATCGATGCCTCTGCATCCTCGAGGTCCAAAATCCTGCACACTTAGTAAAATCGAGTCAATAGCACCTGTCTATGTCAATGCAACCAAATAACATGTCATCAATTAATAACGCCTCATAATCATACATCAAATACCCAAAAGTATATTAATGCGGATCACTTGCGAGCAAGTGTCCTCAAAGAATAAGTTCGCTCAGTGCGCAAGAGCGGGATGTTACATACACCCCCTCTTGGTCTAAAATTCATCCCGAAGTTTCATAGTATAAGTGCCAAAATAATGTGTATCACGGTATCATAAGTCTATCTGTCAAACAAAAATGGAAATTGTTGGTGCATATCATATGCGTCCTCCCAGGTCATCGAGTGCAGACTATAGTTGTCCCACTAGACCTTGACCTGATCTATTGTTCGACGTCGTAGTTGTCGAATGCGATGATCCAGGATGCACACCGGCTCAGTTGTGAGTTCCCCCTCTTCTGATACCCGCAAGGAACTCATGTCAATAACATGTGTAGGATGACTAATATAATGTGTCAAAACAGATACATGAAAAACATCGTGCATACACCTCAAGGAATTAGGCAAGTATAGTCGATAGGCCACGGGGCCCATTCTCTCCACAATCTCGAAAGGTCCCACAAAACTAGGAGAGAGTGTAGCTCCCTTTCCAAACTTGATCGAGATTTTATGTGGTTTAACCCACAAGAAGACTTGATCGCCAACCTCGTAACTACAGTCGACACGGTGCGCATCAACATAACTCTCATGTCGATCCTATGTTTCTGTAATCCTTTGTCTTATTTTTTTCATTTTCTCTTCCATTTCTTGGATCGATTATGGTCCCACCAGGACCCTAATCTCAAGATGATCCCAACTCAAAGGTGTCCAACACGGTCACCCATAAAGAAACTCGAAAGGCGCCATCTTAATGGTGCTTTGGTAACTGTTGTTATAATCGAATTCCACCAGTGGCAAGAATTATTCCCAATGCTTTTGTTGGTCCATCACGTACATGGGAAACATGTCCTCCAAGTTTTGGTTCATTCGTTTGGTCTGTCTGTCAGTCTCCGGGTGATACACAGTACTGAAGTTAAGTTGGGTTCCCAAGGCCTCTTAGAAACTCGTCCAAAATCGTCTAGTAAACACCGATCCTCGATCGGATATAATCCTCTTAGGCACGCCATGCAGCCTCACAATCTCACTGATGAAAACTCTAGCTATGTCAAGTGACTAATACATTTTACGCACAAGAATAAAGTGAGCACTCTTTGTTCAGTGGTACGTAAATCTGATTTTTAAACCTCAGTAATCCATCGTTGTCAAATGTAAATCCTTCAAATCTTGGTACCATCATTGTGTTTTGTCCGATAAAACCCTCAACCTCTTTGTACCAGTCATCGTCACGCTATAAAGTTAGAATCTTAGACTCATCTGAAGAGGCAACACCGAAATATGTGTGGTCTCCGATTCAATGCATCTACCACTCGATTCACTGTTCCTTTTATGTAAGTAATCTCGAAGTCGTACTCTCTAAGCAATTTCGACCAATGTCTTTGTTGCACTTTCAGGTCGCTTTGTGTAAAGATGTGTTGTAGTCCACAGTGGTCAGTCTTTAGTTCAAATTTTCGTCCAACAAGGTAGTGTCTCCAAACCTTCAAGGCATATACGATGGATAACAACTCCAAATCATGCATCGCATATTTCTCCTCATGCCTTCTCAGTTTCCTCGAGATGTAAGTGATCACTCGTCTATCTTGCATCAATACTCTGCCTAAGCCTTCCTTGGATGTGTCATTTCATACCAAGAAGTCCGCGTCCATGTCAAGGAACTTTAGTATCGGTGTTGTTGTCAACAACTCCTTGAGCCTCTAAAATTCTTCCGTGCATTTCTCGGTCCAAACAACTTTTTGTTCTTCTTCTGCAATTTCATGATCAGATTTTCTATCTTCGAAAATCCATCGACGAACCGTTGATAGTATCCTGCTAAACCCATGAAGCTATGCACTTCCGGGACATTCGTCGGCACAGGTCATTTCATAATAGCCTTGACCTTTGCTGGATCCACAACGATACCTTCGACAGAGATGACATGCCCCAAGTAGTGAATCTTCGATTGATAAAATGAGCATTTGGACAACTTCCCATACAATTTGTGCTCTTGCAAAAACTGTAGTACCAAGTGTAAGTTCTCATCATGCTCCTCCGTCATCTGAGATTAAATCAAAATATCGTCAATGAATACTTGGATGAACTTGTCCAAGTACTCGCGGAACACCCCGTTCATCAAACTCATAAATACCCTTGGGGCGTTTGTCAGTTCAAATGTTAAAATAATAAACTCGTAATGTCCAAACCTCGTCTTAAAGGTGGTCTTAGGGACATCATCCTCTTTGATCCGTAACTGTTGATACCCAGATCGCAAATCAATCTTTGAGAACACCGTCACACCCTTCATATGATCAAACAGATCATCTATCCTCGGAAATGGATATTGATTCTTGATCATTGCCTTGTTCAAATGACGGTAATCAATGCAGAGCCTCCACGACCAATCCTTCTTTCATATGAAAATAATAGGTGCACCCCACGGTGACACACTTGGACGTATCAGTCCTAGGTCCAACAATTCCTTCAGTTGCATTCTCAACTCTTGTAACTCCAGGGTTGGCATCTGATAAGGAGTTCTAGCTATCGGTTCAGTCCCTGTTTTTAGGTCTATAGTAAACTCCAATTCCGTCTCTAGCGGCATCCCAGGTAAATCCTCTGGAAATATGTCTACAAACTCTCTCACCACCGGAAGGTTTTCTAGACCTTCTACTACTCCCTTCTCATTTAACACAAGGATGACATAAAGTTTACATCCATTATGCATGCTCTTTCGTAGTTGCAAGGAAGAGATGAACCTCAGGGAAACTCCCTAGTTTTGTCCTACAATCAAACGTATTTTCTGCTCATCATTGACCAATATCAACCGTTTTGTCTTACAGTTGAGTATCTCCTCATGTGATTCCAACTAGTCCATACCAATCATGACGTCATAAGATCCTAAGATCATGACGTACAGGTTGGCCCTGGTGACGAACTCCCTCAGGTTAAGGGTACAACCTGTAACCTTTTATCCAACCTTATGTTTGGCTCCTGAATCCATCTCTATGAAGATAAACTCATCATGTTCGAATTCCTTTACCTTAATCCTTTTTAGCACTGCACCAGAAATGAAACTCTCGGTAGCATCGAGATCTATCAAAATACCAAGGGTCTGGTCAGCGATGGTACCTGACGTATCGAGCATAGTTGACTGGTGCTCTTCTTGGCAGTTATTAACTGCTACATGAATCAGATGGGCCTTGCCCAAATATCCCATGGTAGTGGGTCCAGCTAATCCCGATGCTCTAGTCCTCTCCACGAGGCAGTCGTGCTAGTAGTGTGGCTCCCCACATGTTCCCACACACTTTATTAGGTCCACTAATCCTGGTACCCAAAGTAGAAGCTAAATAAGGCCAAACTCGAACTTCTTGACCTTAAGTTTCTGGTTAATTTGGTGCGGAGCATACCAAAGAAGCTCTCAATCAGCATCGTACTCGGGCACTATGCGGCTACCTGGTTACAAGGCATCAAACTCATTGAGTTGATGCTCAGTGAATCCCTCAGAAAGATACCTCTCCTGGAAATGTTCCTCGAACAGTTTCCATGACATGTCGTCGACGACCATGATCAGATGTGGCAGGAGCAAATTCAGCCATAGAAGATCACTCCCCTTCAGTTGAAAGACCACCAAGCGGGCCTTCATTCTGGAGGTCGCAATCGCGAAGTGTGAAGCATGACACCCTTCTCTAAAATAGTGCCTCGATGACACAGTCATCCGCGACACTCGTGGACTCGAGATTTCAACTCTCTCAAGTTCTCGGTCGATGTTAACGGTACCAGCTAGGGCGCGTTGTGGACCCTTAGGGGTACAGGTGCCCTGGCCTCATCTCAGTACCGATGGTGAATCAAGGCCCCTTTGATATTACCTGGAAGGGCCTTGTTAGACCATCATCATCCCTTACAACAAGAAAATCTAGCCCAAGGACTTTCTCTTCCCCTTGGGGGTTCGACTCCGAGGGTGCAGGAACTTCTAGAGGTGTCGCACCTCCTTCCACGTCACCACGTTGTGAACCTCTGAGGCATTCTCTAAATGTGATCACCACAAGGACACATTAACATTTTTAATTAACGCAAGGGTTAATACTCACGGGTTTATTGCAATGGAAATCCTAGCGATACACAGCCACAGGGTTGAAACCGCTCTGATACCATATGTAACAACCCCTTCGTTACAACTATAAGCAAAGAAAAAGTGCAATTTTTTTTTTTTTTAGGGCAAGAAGGCGACGACGATAATAGTTTACCTCACCAATGACGACGAATGTAAGCATGCAGTCCAAGCAACAGGAAACTATGACACAACGCACTAGCATAGGAGAAACGGGGCGAAACATGCGTTAAAACAAGGAAAAACGACTACCCGCCCGACACAACAGGACCATGCCTACAACCCAAGGGACAAAATCCCCCTCCCAACATAAAAACCTTGACGAACAAAGACTAGAACCTCAAGGCACGTGAATCAAATGCATGAAGGTGTTCAACACGTGCACAAAAACAAACTTCCAACACTCGACAACACTCACACGAAAGGCACCAACTCTAGCCAAGTTATCATTCGCCACTATCCAAATAGGGAGCACCATGATCCCCTCATCAGGAATCATGTTGGCCCCAGGTGATAGACGTGTCAATAAATTTGGCGCAACACATCCTATCTAGACCAAGGACTCTAGAAAACTCTGACGCGCTAGGAGCCGAATACTTACAGGGAGACTATACTCACACCCCACACAAAAGGTCGACGAGACACAAGAGGACGACTACTAGCGAAGTCACGGCTTCGTCAACCACCCGACCCATTCATCAAGTCTAAATTAGTCAACAGTTACAAATTGTTTTTGACATTGAGTATCCATCGAAATTTAGCAAGTCTAAATTATAATTTAGTCTTTAACTTATCAACTGATTAATAATTAATACAATCCAATCGGTCATTCTACTTTACACCATAGCCGTTACTTTCAATCTAAATAACATCACCTTCAAATCAATCGAAAATTCTACAATACAATCAAGCATTAATTTCAATCGAAATCACCTCAATTACGAATCAGTTCGGCAATGTTGCATTATGATTTAATCATTAACTACAATTTAATTTAGCAAGATTAATCTATACTTTGGTCAATACTCCTAGACTCATTTAACCATTAATCACCATCTAAAAGGGTAATTCTAATTAATCCCCAAAATTACCATCTAACTATCAAATAAAAATATATAACTACATTAGCCACATCAATGTAAAATGCTACAATATCACACTTGTAATCATTTAAATTACACATTTCGTCTATCTAAGATATCCGTACCAAAAATAACTAGTTGTCTATAACATTAAGAAAGGAACTATTGACTATTAACATCGTTGTAGAAATTGACATCGTTGTGGCAATTAATATTAAGAAGGAAACTAATGTCCTTTGACATTGTTGTAGCAATTAACCTGGCAATTAACATGGCAGTTACATAACAATTAATCTGACCAATAACATGGCTATAGCAATTAATGTTTGGTAGTGCAAAGGCTAGGTACACTCAAATTGAAGGAGAATAAGAAGACAATACAAACTGCAGAAGGATCAACTCGTGGTCATTCAACAATCAACGCAGTCAACATTCTAAATAGAAAATTCATGTCACTTCAACAGCGAACTCAGTCAAATTTTTTTTGGGGCAAATCTGTGGTTATTTACATCAAACTCAGTCACATTTAATAGGAAAAATGTGAGCATTTAAACAACAATCTCAGTCTCATTTTAAAAGAAAAATCGTGGGAATTTAAACAACAATATCAGTCTCATTTTAAAAGCAAATTCATGGGCAGTTAAACAACAATCTCGGTATTATTTTAAAAGAAAAATCGTGGGCATTTAAACAACAATCTCAGTCAGCTTTTAAAAGAAAAAACATGGGCATTTCAACAGCAATCTCTGTCAACTTTTAAAGCAAAAACATGGGCATTTCAACAACAATCTCAATCAACTTTTAAAAGAAAAAACGTGGGCATTAGAATAGCAATCTCTATCAACTTTTAAAAGCAAAAACATGGGCATTTCAACAACAGTATCTGTCAACTTTTAAAAGCAAAAACGTGGGCATTCAACGACAATCTCAGGCACGTTTTAAATGGAAAAATCTTGGTTTCCCTTTTTCATTGCCCGGATGCCAAATGCAAATGCATACATGAATGACCAAAACGCCCTTCCCTTACCAGGATACCAATTATAAAAATGCAAACAGGGAAATGATTTTGTTTTTCGATTTCCAGGATACCAATACAACGCAGACATGAATATCACAAAAAAATGTTTTTCAATTTCCAGGATACCAAATATAAAAATGAAAACAGGGAATCAAATCGTTTTTCCATTGCCAGAATACTAATACAACATAGACAGGAATACCAAATACAAACATTTTTCCATTCCAGGACACCAATACAAAAATGCAGACATGAAATCAATTTGTTTTTCCATTGCCAGAATACCAAATATAAAAATCCAGACAGGGAATCAAATCGTTTTTCCATTGCCAGAATACCAATACAACGTAGACAGGAATAACAAATAAAAACGTTTTTCCATTCCAGGATACCAATACAAAATGCAGACAACAGTAAGAGAAACGAAAGGATCCAATGGGAAAGGTCATTGAAATGATCGCGGGGATTCTATCAGTCAAGGTGCTGAGAAAAACCAACAAGGATGCAAGATAATCCATATGCAGAGGTCTTTGCTAGATGGAGCATGTTAAACAATCATCCAGGGACAATAACGGAGGTATACAACTGACAAGAACGTCCTTCGCTCATCATCCACGCATAGAAAAGCAGGGTGTTGAGATCCATAGGTCTATCAACACTGAAGCGATGACCGTAGATCAGGCTCCTGGCTGACTGCTCAGGCGAGGACTGATGAGCTAGGCACGAAAGGAAAAAACAACCACAATCCTCAAAAATCAATACACCACAGGGCGGTCAAGACATGCCGAGAATCGAAGGCTATGGGAGTCAATCAATCATCGAGCTATAGGCTATGGAAAAATTCCATCATCAACTAGAATGCTAAGACAACCAATTTACTTACCCAATTAAACATGCAAATCCAAAGAATAAATCCTACTACAATCTACCATGCAAAAATAAAGAAAGTGTATCGTTTCTTGATCGCCCACTCTGAGTTGATGTCTCGCACGCTCCGTGCAACTCCCGCTTGTGGACCGATGAGACTTCACTGGTACCTCTCAGCCAACGCTAGGGGTAATCTTCTTCCCCCTTAGCCCCCCGAGCTGCAAAGGGGCCACAAACACTATCTAGAGATTTAGCTAGTTCCTAGCTCGCCTCGCAAGGCCAAGCTACCACTCCTCACCGAGCTAGGTATCCCAACTCCCACAAGCTAAGTCAATCACATAGAGATTTATACAGTGTAACGTTATGCAAATAGAAGAGATCCATCATCATTTTCCTCCCTCCATTATATAGAGTTTCGAAGTCCCTTACTTTCCCGAATCCCATTTTATTTAATGTTTAATAAATTAATTCATAAAAATTATGCCCCGTACATGTGTCACCCATCCCCTTCATTCCTCCAAAAACCAATTTCTTTAATTAATTAATTACCCTTATTTCTCTCACCCACCTAGAGTTATTCCTAGAATCGCTCCTAGGTGTCCCCAAATTCCTTTACAGGTTTTAATGACTTTCCCCATTATTAAATTACTAGTTCAGTTTAATTTAGAAGGTTCTTTAATGCTAGATACCTTACTAAGTTAGACTTTCTGATTTTTCCTTCTGTTTCCCCTTTCTTTTTGTGTTTCCTGTTTTTTCCTAGTTTCCTAATTATTTTAGATTTCCCTCTTTCCCTTTTTATTTAAACTCAAAAAGGCAAGTGCATAAACTTGTACCCCTTTTTCCCTTTTTCTTTCTAATGAATAAAATTTTAATTAGCATAATAAGTAAATCTATTTTTTCCCCTTTTTAAATTTTATCCAAAAAGATTTTATAAATCAATTTAATTGCTTACCCCCTTCTTGTCATAAGATTAAAGAAGATTATCATCATCATCATTATTATTATTATTATTATTATATATATTAAAATTAAATAAAATTTTATCACAAGTAAAATTTAGACCTAGACCTTATTTTCCTAGGCTGGGTGACATTTTTTTTTAAGGGAAAGGTTTCAAATCTTCCTTAACACTTTATTTGTCCTAAATACATCTAGGTTTATCCAATTATTAAATAACCATGCGACATTCCCTTCAGGATGCACTACGTGCTCCAAAGGTGCCACTCACATCTTTCCATTTTTCTTGCATGATGTGCCCTTCAAGATGCACCACATGCTCCAAGGGTGTCACTCGCCTCTTTCCTTTTTTCTTGCGCGACGTGCCCTTCAGGATGCACCACATGCTCCAAGGGTGCCACTCGCCTCTTGATTGACTTGGTAGACATCAATAACCTTTGGAGTCAACACTCCGCCAGGTGATCTTGTGGGAGACTAAGGACCTCTAAGGAATAAGGCCCCTGCCTTATTGTGCACCCCTTAGAATCATCGTAAGTGACTGTTGCAGTCTGCCCTCATGACATCGTGGGTCATCTCAAACTAGGTAATTGTTAACCTATAGTTTGAGCCACGATGAGAGTGCTAGTAGGTTGTGGCACAGCTGTTGTCCACACCTCTCCCTCAACATCTCTGGTAGTCGAGCATGACCCCTCTACTCCACATGTGAGTCTAGTCATCAAGCTATCGTCAGCCTGCGTCATCAATGAATCATGACAGAAATATATCCATATCATATCATCTAATCAGATGCACTAATATCATATATAAAACAATCAAACCCCAATGGTTCACTCCCCAACTCGATCCGGAGTCCAACGGGTCCCATCGATGCCTCTGCATCCTCGAGCTACAAAATCCTGCACAGTCAGTAAAATCAATTCAATAGCACCTGTCTATGTCAATGTAACCAAATAACATGTCATCAATTTATAACACTTCATAATCATACATCAAATACCCAAAAGTATATTAGTCTGGATCACTTGCAAGCAAGTGTCCTCAAAGAATAAGTTCGCTCAGTGCGCAAGAGTGGGATGTTATATACACCTCTTGGTCTAAACTTCATCCCAAATTTTCACAGTATAAGTGCCAAAATAATGTGTATCATGGTATCATAAGTCTATCTATCAAACAAAAATGGAAACTGTTGGTTCATATCATATGTGTCCTCCCAGGTCGCTGAGTGCAGACTATAGTTGTCCCACTGGACCTTGACCTGATCTACTATTCGACGTTGTAGTTGTCGAACGCGATGATCCAGGATGCGGATTGGCTCAGCCATGAGTGACCCCTCATCCTATACCCGCAAGGAACTCATGTCAATAACATGTGTATGATCACTAATATAATGTCTCAAAACAGATACGTGAAAACATCATGCATACGCCTCAAGGAATCAGGCAAGGCTAGTCGATAGGCCACAGGCCCCTTTCTCTCCACAATCTTGAAAGGTCCCACGAACCTAGGAGAGAGTTTATCTCCCTTTCCAAACTTGATCGATCTCTTATGCGATTTAACCCGCAAGAAGACTCGATCGTCAACCTCGTAACTACGATCGGCATGGTGCGCATCGGCATAACTCTTATGTCGATCATGCACTTCTTTAATCCTTTGTTATATTGTTTGCATTTTCTCTTCCATTTCTTGGATCACTTCTGGTCCCACCAGGACCCTATCCTCAAGACAATCCCAACTCAAAGGCATTCGACACAGTCACCTGTAAAGAAACTTGAAAGGCGTCATCTTAATGGTGCTTTGATAACTGTTGTTATAAGTGAATTCCACTAGTGGCAAGAATTCTTGCCAACGCTTTTGTTGGTCCATCATGTACATGCGCAACATGTCCTCCAAGGTTTGGTTCATTTGTTTGGTCTTCCCATCAGTCTGCGAGTGATATGAAGTACTGAAGTTAAGTTGGATTCCCAAGGCCTCTTGGAAACTCATCCAAAATCGTCTAGTAAACACCAATCCTCGATCGGATATAATCCTCTTAGGCACGCCATGCAACCTCACGATCTCACTGATGAAAACTCTAGATATGTCATGTGCCTGATACATTGTATGCATAGGAATAAAGTGAGCACTCTTTGTCAGAGTTTCTACTACTATAAAAATTGAGTCGTGTCTCCTTGCCATCAATGGCAATCCAACAATAAAATCCATCGAAATAACCTCCCATTTTGATTCCAGAATAGCATGTGGCTGTAGTAATCTTGTTGGATGTCTATGTTCATCCTTTACCTGCTGACATTCTAGACTTTTGGCCACATAGTTGACTATATCTTCCTTCATTCCCTTCCATAAGAATAAGGGTTTAAGGTTGGCCCTCATCTTCGTTACTCCTAGGTGAGCCATGTACATTGATCTATGAGCCTCGTTTAGGATCAAACTCCTCAAAACGTCATTCAGTGGTACGTAAATCCGATTTTAAACCTCAATAATCCATCGTTGTCAAACATAAATCCTTCAAATATTGGTACCATCATTGTGTTTTGTCCGATAAAACCCTCAACCTCTTTGTACCAGTCATCGTCACACTATAAAGTTAGAATATTTTCACGTAGATTTGTCTTAAGATGAAACATCAAAAAGATGCGTGGTCTCCGACTCTATGCATCTGCCACAAGGATGCAAGATAATCCATACGCAAAGGTCTTTGCTAGATGGCGTAAGTCAAACAATCATCCAAGGACAATAAAAGAGGTAGACGGCTGACAGGAACGTCCATTGCTCATCATCCACGCACCGAAAAGAAGGGCGTTGAGATCCATAGGTCTATTAATGTCGAAGCGATAATTGTAGATCAGGATCTTAGCTGACTACTCAAGTGAGGACTGATGAGCTAGGGTTGAAAGGAAAAAACAACCACAATATTCACAAATCAATACACCACAAGGTGGTCAAGACATAATGGGAATCGAAGGCCATGGGATTCAATCAATCATCGAGCTATAGGCTATGGAATAATTCTGTCATCAACTAGAACACTAAGATAATCAATTTACTTACACAATTAAACATGCAGATCCAAAGCATAAATCCTACTACAATCTACCATGCAAAAATAAAGAAAGCATAGCGTTGCATGATTGTCCGCTGTGAGTTGATGTCTGGCACGCTCCGTGCAACTCTCTCTTGTTGACTGATGAGACTTCACTAATACCTCCTAGCCAGCGCTAGGGGTACTATTCTTCCCCATTAGCCCCCCGAGCTGCAAAGGGGCCATGCACACTATCCATAGATTTATCTAGCTCTCAGCTCGCCTCTCAAGGTTGAGCTACCACTCCTCGCCGAGCTGGGTATCCCAACTCCCACAAGCTAAGTTAGTCAAGTAGAGATCTCTGCAGTGTAACGTTACACAAACAGAAGAGATCCATCATCATTTTCATCCCTCCATTATATAGAGTTTCGAGGTCCCTTACTTTCCCAAATCCCATTTTATTTAATGTTTAATAAATTAACTCATAAAAATTCCTCCCCGTACATGTGTCACCTATCCCCTTCATTCATTCAAAAACCAATTTATTTAATTAATTAATTACCCTTATTTCTCTCACCCACCTAGAGTCATTCTTAGAATCGCTCGTAGGTGTCCCCAAATTCCCTTACAGGTTTTAATGACTTACCCCATTATTGAATTACTAGTTCAGCTTAATTTAGAAGGTTATTTAATGCTAGATACCTTACTAAGTTAGACTTTCTAATTTTTCTTTGTGTTTCCCCTTTCTTTTTTTGTTTCCTGCTTTTTCCTAGTTTCCTAATTATTTTAGATTTCCCTCTTTCCCCTTTTTATTTAAACTCAAAAAGGCAAGTGCAAAAACTTACTCCCTTTTCCCTTTTTATTTCTAATGAATAAAATTTTAATTAGCATAATAAGTAAATCTATTATTTCCCCTTTTTAATTTTTATCCAAAATGATTTTATAAATCAATTTAATTGCTTACCCCCTTCTTGTCATAATATTAAAGAAGATTATCATATATATATATATATATATATATATATATATATATATATATATATATATATATATATTAAAAATTGAATAAAATTTTATCACCAATAAAATTTAGACCTAGACCTTATTTTCCTATGCTGGGTGACATTTTCTTTTAAGGGAAAGGTTTCAAATCTTCCTTAACACTTTATTTGTCCTAAATCCATCTAGGTTTATCCAATTATTAAATAACCATGCAACGTGCCCTTCAGGACGCATTACGTGCTCCAAGGGTTCCACTCGCCTCTTTCCATTTTTCTTGCATGACGTGCCCTTCAGGACGCACCACGTGCTCCAAGGGTTCCACTCACCTCTTTATTGACTTGGTAGACATCAATAAACCCTAGACTCAACACTCTGACAGGTGATCTTATGGGAGACTAAGGGGATCTAAGGAATAAGGCCCCTGCCTTATTGCGCGCCCCTTATAATCATTGTAAGCGACTATCGCAGTCTTCCCTCATGGCATCGTGGGTCCTCTCGAACTAGGTAATCGTTAACCTACAGTTCGAGCCACGGTGGGAGTGCTAGTAGGCCATGGCAGGGTTGTTGTCCACACCTCTCCCTCAAGATCTCTGGTAGTCGAGCGTGACCCCTCTGCTCCACATGTGATTTTGGTCGGCAAGCTATCGTTAGCCTGCATCATCAACCAATCATGTCAGAAATATATCCATATCATATCATCTAATCAGATGCATTAATATCATCTATAAAACAATCGAACCCCAATGGTTCACTCCCCGACTCGATCCGGAGTCCAAGGAGTCCCATCAATGCCTCTGCATCCTTGAGGTCCAACATCCTGCACACTCAGTAAAATTGAGTCAATAGCACATGTCTATGTCAATGCATCCAAATAACATGTCATCAATTAATAACGCCTCATAATCATACATCAAATACCCAAAAGTTTATTAATATGGATCACTAGCAAGAAGGTGTCCTCAAAGAATAAGTTCGCTCAGTGGGCAAGAGCGGGATGTTACATACACCCCCTCTTGGTCTAAACTTCATCCCAAAGTTTCACAGTATAAGTGCCAAAATAATGTGTATCACGGTATCACAAGTCTATCTATCAAACAAAAATGGAAATTGTTGGCACATATCATATGCGTCCTCCCAGGTCGCCGAGTGCGGACTATAGTTGTCCCACTGGACCTTGACCTGATCAATTGTTCGATGTCGTAGTTGTTGAATGCGATGATCTAGGATGTGGATTGGCTCAGCCATGAGCGCCCCCTCTTCTGATACCCACAAGGAACTCATGTCAATAACATGTGTAGGATCACTAATATAATGTCTCAAAACTGATACGTGAAAAACATCGTGCATACGCCTCAAGGAATCAGGCAAGGCTAGTCGATATGCCATGGGCCCCTTTCTCTCCATAATCTCAAAAGGTCCCACGAACCTAGGACAGAGTTTAGATCTGTTTCCAAACTTGATCGAGCTCTTATGTGGTTGAACCCGCAAGAAGACTCGATCACCAACCTCATAACTACGATCGACATGGTGCACATCGACATAACTCTTCTGTCGATCCTGCGCTTCTTTCATCCTTTGTCTTATTGTTTTCATTTACTCTTCCATGTCTTGGATCGCTTCTAGTCCCACCAGGACCCTATCCTCAAGACGATCCCAACTCAAAGGCGTCTGACATAGTCACCCATAAAGAAACTCGAAAGGAAACATCTTATTGGTACTTTGGTAACTGTTGTTATAACCAAATTCCACCAGTGGAAAGAATTTTTCCCAATGCTTTTGGTGGGCCATAACGTACATGCACAACATTTCCTCTGAGGTATGGTTCATTCATTCGGTCTGCCCATCAGTCTCTGGGTGATACGCAGTACTGAAGTTAAGTTGGGTTCCAAAGGCCTCTTGGAAACTCATCCAAAATCGTCCAGTAAACACCGATCCTCGATCAGATATAATCCTCTTAGGCATGCCATGCAACCTCACAATCTCACTGATGAAAACTCTAGATATGTTAGGTGCCTGATACGTTGTACGCACAGGAATAAAGTGAGCACTCTTCGTCAGAGTGTCTACTACTACAAAAATCGAGTCGTGTCTCCTTGCCGTCAGTGGAAATCCAACAATAAAATCCATCGAAATAACCTTCCATTTTGATTCCAGAATAGCATGTGGTTGTAGTAATCCTGTTGGATGTCTATGTTCATCCTTTACCTACTGGAATTCTATTCATTTGGCCACATAGTTGACTATATATGCCTTTATTCCCTTCCATAAGAGTAAGGGTTTAAGGTCGGCCCTCATCTTCGTGACTCCTGGGTGATCCATGTACATTGCTCTGTGAGCCTTGTTTAGGATCAAACTCCTCAACACGTCGTTCGGTGGTATGTAAATCCGATTTTTAAACCTCAGTAATCCATCATTTTTAAACGTAAATCCTTCAAATATTGGTACCATCATTGTGTTTTGTCCAATAAAACCCTCGACCTCTTTGTACCAGTCATCGTCACGCTGTAAAGTTAGAATATTTTCATGTAGATTCGTCTGAAGAGGCAACACCGAAAAGATGTGTGGTCTCTGAATCAATGCATCTTCCACTCGGTTCACTGTTCCTTTTATGTAAGTAATCTCTAAGTCATATTCACTAAGAAATTCTGACCAACGTCGTTGTCACGCGTTCAGGTCGCTTTGTGTAAAGATCGATTTTCATAGTGTCTGGTCGCTTTGTGATAAACGTCGTTGTCACTAAGCAATTTGCGATCAGGGTATCACCAGCTACGATGTTCTCAAAGATTGATTTTCATCCAACAAGGTAGTGTCTCCAAACCTTCAATTCATATATGATGGATAACAACTCCAAATCATGCGTTCCATAGTTCTCCTCATGCCTTCTCAGTTTCCTCGAGATGTAAGCGATCACTCGTCTGTCTTGCATCAAGACTTTGCCTAAGCCTTCTTTGGATGCGTCAGTACATATCAAGAATTATGCATCCAAGTCAGAGACCTTTAGTATCGGTGTTGTTGTCAACAACTCCTTGAGCCTCTGAAATGATTCCACGCATTTCTCAGTCCAAACAACTTCTTGTTCTTCTTCTGCAATTCCATGATCGGATTTTCTATCTTCGAAAATCCCTCGATGAACCGTCGATAGTATCTTGATAAACCCATGAAGCTACGTACTTCCAGGACATTCGTCGATGTAGGCCATTCCATAATATCCTCAACCTTTGTTGGATCCATGGCGATACCTTTGTCGGAGATGACATGCCCCAAGTAGTGAATCTTCGATTGATAAAATGAGCATTTGGACAACTTCCCATACAATTTGTGCTCTCACAAACACTGTAGTACCAAGCATAAGTGCTCGTCATGATCCTCTGTCGTCCGAGAGTAAATCAAAATATCATCAATGATACTTGGACGAACTTGTCCAAGTACTCGCAGAACACCCCGTTCATCAAACTCATAAATACCCCTAGGGAATTTGTCAGTTCAAACGGTAAAACAATAAACTCGTAATGTCCAAACCTTATCTTAAAGGCGATCTTAGGGACATCATCCTCCTTGATCTGTAGCTGGTGATACCCTGATCGCAAATCGATCTTTGAGAACATCGTCTCACCCTTCATTTGATCAAATAGATCAACTATCCTTGGCAATGGATATTGATTCTTGATCATTGCCTTGTTCAAATTACGATAATCAATGCAGAGCCTCCACGACCCATCCTTATTTTGTATGAAAATAACAAGTGCACCCCATGGTGACACACTTATCCTTATCAGTCCCAAGTCCAACAATTCCTTCAGTTGCATTCTCAACTCTTGTAACTCGAGGGTCGACATCCGATAAGGCGTTCTAGCTATCAGTTCAGTACCGGTTTTAGGTCTATAGTAAACTCCAATTCCCTCTCTTGTGGCATCCTAGGTAACTCCTCTGGAAATATGTCTACAAACTCTCTCACCATCAAAAGGTGTTCTAGACCTTCTACTACTCCCTTCTCTTTTAACGCAAGGATCACATAAAGCTTACATCCCTTGTGCATGCTCTTCCATAGCTGCAAGGAAGAGATGAACCTCAGGAAAACTCCCTAGATTCATCCTACAATCACGTGTATTTTCCCCTCATCATTGACCAATCTCAACCGTTTCGTCTTACAGTTGAGTATCACCTCATGCGATTCCAACCAGTCCATACCAATCACGACGTCATAAGATCCAAAGATCATGACATACAAGTTGGCCCTGGTGACAAACTCCCCCAGGTTAAGGGTACAACCCATAACCTTTTCTCCAACCTTCTTTTTGGATCCCGAAGCCATCTCTACGAAGCTAAACTCATCTTGTTCGACTGCCTTTACCTTAATCCTTTTTAGTGTTGCACCAGAAATGAAACTCTCGGTAGAACCGAGATCTATCAAAATACTAAGGGTTTGGTCAGCGATGGTACCTGACGTCTTGAGAAGAGTCGAATGGTGCTCTACTTGGTGGTTATTGACTGTTGCATGAATCCGATGGGCCTTGCCCAAATATCCCACGATAGTGGGTCTAGCTGATCTCAATGCTCTAGTCCTCTCCACGGGGCAGTCACACTGGTAGTGTGGCTCCCCACGCGTTCCCACACACTTTATTAGGTCCACTAATCCTGGTACCTGAAGTAGAAGCTAAATAAGGCCAAACTTGAACTTATTGACATTAATTTTTTGGTTAATTTGGTGCGGAACATACTGAAGTAGCTCCCAACAGACCTCGTACTCAGTCACCATGCAGGTGTTTGGTCGCAAGGCATCGAACTCGTTGAGTTGACGCACAGTGAATGCCTTAGAAAGATACCTCTCCTGGAACTGTTCCTTGAACAGTTCCCATGACACTTCGTCGATGGCCATGATGAGATGTGGCAGGAGTGTCTTCCGCCATAGAATAGCACTCCCCTTCATTTGAAAGACCACCAGGTAGGCCTTCAGGCTGGAGGTTGTAATCACGAAGTGTGAAGCATGACGCCTTGCTCTAAAATAGTGCCTCGATGGCACAGTCATCCGCGACACTCGTGGACTCTAGATTTCAACTCTCTCGAGTTCTTGGTGGATGCTAACGGTACCATATAGGGCGCACTATGGACCCTCAGGGGTACAGGTGCCCTGGCCTCATCTCAGTAATGATGGTGAATCAAGGCCCCATTGACATTACTTGGAAGGGCCTTGTCAGACCATCATCATCCCTTACAACAAGCGAATCTATCCCAAGGACTTGCTCTTCCCCTTGGGGGTTTGACTCCGAGGGTGCGGGAACTTCTGGAGGCATCGCACCTCCTTCCACGGCACCATGTTGCGAACCTCTAAGGCATTCTCTAAATGCGGTCACCACAAGGACACGTTAAGGTTTTTAATTAATGCAAGGGTTAATACTCACAGGTTTACTGTAGTGGAAAGCCTGGAAATCCACAGTCGCTGGGTTGAACCCGCTTTGATACCATGTGTAACGACCCCTTCGTTATGACTACAAGAGAAGAAGAAGTGCATTTTTTTTTATGGCAAGAAGGCGATGACGATGACAGTTTACCTCACCACTAATGACGAATGTAAGCATGCAATCCAGGCAACAGGAAACTATGACTCAACGCACTAACATAGGAGAAATGGGACAAAACATGCATTAAAACAAGGAGAAACGACTACCCGCCCGACACAAAAGGACCACGCCTACAAGCCAAGGGACAACATCCCGCTCCCGACACAATGACCTTGACGAACAAAGACTATAACCTCAATGCGCGTGAACCAAATGCCTGAAGGTGTTCAACCCGTGCGCAAAAACAAACTTACAACACTTGAAAACACTCATATGGAAGACAAAAACTACGACCAAGTTATCATTCGCCACTATCCAAATAGGGAACACCATAATCCCCTCATCAGGAATCATGTCATCCCCAGATGATAGACACATCAATAACCTTGGCGCAACACATCCTATCTGGACCAAGGACTCTAGAAAACTCTGATGCGCTAGGAGTCAAATATTGAAAGGGATACTATACCCACACCCCACACAAAAGTTCGACGAGACACAAGAGGACGACTACCAGGGAAGTCACGGCTTCTTCAACCACCCAACCCATTCATCAAGTCTAAACTAGTCAACAGTTACAAATTGTTTTTGATATTGAGTATCCAACGAAATTTAGCAAGTCTAAATTATAATTTAGTCTTTAACTTATCAATTGATTAACAATTAATACAATCCAATCAATCATTCTACTTTACACTATAGTCGTTACTTTCAATCTAAATAACATCACCTTCGAATCAATCGACAATTCTACAATACAATCAAGCATTAATTTCAATCGAAATCACCTCAATTACGAATCAGTTCGGCAATGTTGCATTATGATTTAATCATTAACTACAATTTAATTTAGAAATATTAATCTATACTTTCATCAATACTCCTAGACTCATTTAACCATTAATCACCATCTAAAAGGGTAATTCTAAGTAATCCCCGAAATTACCATCTAACTATCAAATGACAATATATAACTACATTAGCCACATCAATATAAAATGATACAATATCACATTTGTAATCAATTAAATTACACATGTCGTCTATCTAAGATATCCGTACCAAAAATAACTAGTTGTCTATAACATTAAGAAGGAAACTTTTGACTGTTAACATCACTGTAGCAATTGACATCGCTATAGAAATTAATATTAAGAAGGAAATTGTTGTCCTTTGACATTGTTGTAGCAATTAGCCTGGCAATTAACATGGCAGTTACATAGCAATTAATCTTACCAGTAACATGGTTGTAGCAATTAATGTTTGGTAGTGAGAAGGCTCGGTACACTCAAATTGAAGGAGAATAAAAAGACAATACAAACTGCAAAAGGATCAATTCGTGGTCATTCAACAATCAATGCAATCAACATTCTAAATAGAAAATTCATGTCCCTTCAACAGCGAACTCAGTCAAATTTGTTTTTGGGAAAATCCTTGGCTATTTACATCAAACTCAGTCACATTTAATAGGCAAAACGTGGGCATTTAAACAACAATCTCGACCTCATTTTAAAATCAAAATCGTGGGCATTTAAATAGCAATCTCAATCTCATTTTAAAAGCAAAATCATGGGCATTTAAACAACAATATCAGTCTCATTTTAAAATCAAAATCATGGGCACTTAGACAACAAGCTCAGTCTCATTTTAAAAACAAAATCGTGGGCAGTTAAACAACAATCTCGGTCTTATTTTAAAAGCAAAATCATGGGAATTTAAACAACAATCTCAGTCAACCTTTAAAAGAAAAAACGTGGGCATTTCAACAACAATCTCTGTCAACTTTTAAAACCAAAAACATGGGCATTTCAATAGCAATCGCAGTCAACTTTTAAAATAAAAAACGTGGGCATTTCAATAGCAATCTCTGTCAACTTTTAAAAGCAAAAACATGGGTATTTCAACAACGATCTCTGTCAACTTTTAAAAGCAAAAACATGGGCATTCAACGGCAATCTAAGACACATTTTAAATGGAAAAATCTTGGTTTCCCTTTTTCATTGCCCGAATGCCAAATGAAAATGCATACAAGAATTTCCAAAACACCCTTCCCTTACGAGGATACCAATTATAAAAACGCAGATAGGGAAATGATGTCATTTTTCCATTTCCAGGATACCAATACAACGCAGACATGAATATCACAAAAAAACGTTTTTCCATTTCCAAGATACCAAATATAAAAATGCAGATAGGGAATCAAATTGTTTTTCCATTGCTAGAATACCAATACAACACAGACAGGAATAACAAATAAAAATGTTTTTCCATTCCATGATACCAATACAAAAATGCAGACAGGAAATCAATTTGTTTTTCCATTTCCAGAATACCAAATATAAAAATGCAGACAAGGAATCAAATCATTTTTCCATTGCCAGAATACCAATACAACGCAGACAAGAATAACAAATAAAAACATTTTTCCATTCCACGATACCAATACAAAATGCAGACAATAGTAAGAGAAACACAAGGATCCAATGGGAAAGGTCATTGAAATGATCACAAAGATTCTATCAGTCAAGGAATAGAGAAAAACCAACAAGGATGCAAGATAATACATACGCAAAGGTCTTTGCTAGATGGCGCAAGTCAAACAATCAACCAAGGACAATAAAAGAGGTAGACGACTATCAGGAACGTCCTTCGTTCATCATCCACGCAAAAAAAAAGGGGGTTGAGATCCATAGGTTTATTAACACTGAAGCGATGACCATAGATTAGGCTCTTGGCCGACTGCTTAGGCGAGGACTGATGAGCTAGGGACAAAAGGAAAAAAAAATCACAATCTTCACAAATCAATACACCATAAGTCGGTCAAGACATGTTGGGAATTGAAGGCCATGGGAGTCAATCAATCATCGAGCTATAGGCTATGGAAAAATTCAGTCATCAACTAGAATGCTAAGACAATCAATTTAATTACCCAATTAAACATGCAGATCCAAAGCATAAATCCTACTACAATCTACCATGCAAAAATAAAGAAAGTGTATCGTTGCCTGATCGCTCGCTCTGAGTTGATGTCCCATGCGCTCCGTGCAACTCCCGCTTGTCGACCGATGAGACTTCACCGGTACCTCCCAGCCAACGCTAGGGGTAATCTTCTTCCCCCTTATCCCCCGAGCTGCAAAGGGGCCACACACACTATCTAGAGATTTAGCTAGCTCCCAGCTTGCCTCGCAAGGCCGAGCTACCACTCCTCACCGAGTTGGGTATCCCAACTCCCACAAGCTAAGTCAATCAAGTAGATATTTTTGTAGTGTAGCGTTACACAAACAGAAGAGATCCATCATCATTTTCCTCCCTCCATTATATAGAGTTTTGAAGTCCCTTACTTTCCCAAATCCCATTTTATTTCATGTTTAATAAATTAATTCATAAAAATTCCTCCACGTACATGTGTAACCCATCCCCTTCATTCCTCCAAAAACCAATTTCTTTAATTAATTAATTACCCTTATTTCCCTCATCCACCTAGAGTCATTCCTAGAATCGCTCCTAGGTGTCCCCAAATTCCCTTACGGGTTTTAATGACTTTCCCCATTATTAAATTACTAGTTCAGTTTAATTTAGAAGGTTCTTTAATGCTATATACCTTACTAAGTTAGACTTTCTGATTTTTCCTTGTGTTTCCCCTTTCTTTTTGTGTTTCCTGCTTTTTCCTAGTTTCCTAATTATTTTAGATTTCCCTCTTTCCCCTTTTTATTTAAACTCAAAAAGGCAAGTGCAGAAACTTACCCCTTTTTCCCTTTTTCTTTCTAATGAATAAAATTCTAATTAGCATAATAAGTAAATCTATTATTTCCCTTTTTAAATTTTATCCAAAAAGATTTTATAAATCAATTTAATTGTGTACCCCCTTCTTGTCATAAGATTAAAGAAGATTATCATTATTATTTATTATATATATATATATATATAATTAAATAAAATTTTATCTCCAGTAAAATTTAGACCTAGACCTTATTTTCCTAGGCTAGGTGACATTTTCTTTTTAAGGGAAAGGTTTCAAATATTCCTTAACACTTTATTTGTCCTAAAGCCATCTAGGTTTATCCAATTATTAAATAACCACACAACGTGTCCTTCAGGACGCACTATGTGCTCCAAGGGTGCCACTCGCCTCTTTCCATTTTTCTCGCGCGATGTGCCCTTCAAGACGCACCATGTGCTCCAAGGGTGCCACTCACCTCTTTCCATTTTTCTTGCACGACGTGCCCTTTAGGACGCACCACATGCTCCAAGGGTGCCACTCGCCTCTTGATTGACTTGGTAGACATCAATAACCCCTGGAGTCAACACTCCGACAGGTGATCTTGTGGGAGACTAAGGGCCTCTAAGGAATAAGGCCCCTACCTTATTACGCACACCTTAGAATCATCGTAAGCGATTGTCGCAGTCTACCCTCACGGCATCGTGGTTCCTCTCAAACTAGGTAATCGTTAAACTATAGTTCGAGCCACGACTGGAGTGCTAGTAGGCTGTGGCAGGGTTGTTGTCCACACCTCTCCCTCAACATCTCTGGTAGTCAAGCCTGACCCCTCTACTCCACATGTGACTCTGGTCGTCAAGCTATCGCCAGCTTGCATCATCAACGAATCATGTTAGAAATATATCCATATCATATCATCTAATCAAATGCACTAATATCATATATAAAACAATAAAACCCCAATGGTTCACTCCCCGACTCGATCCAGAGTCCAAGGGGTCCCATCGATGCCTCTGCATCCTCGAGGTCCAAAATCTTGCACACTCAGTAAAATCGAGTCAATAGCACCTGCCTATGTCAATGTAGCCAAATAACATGTCATCAATTTATAACACCTCATAATCATACATCAAATACCCAAAAGTATATTAATCTGGATCACTTGCAAGCAAGTGTCCTCAAAGAATAAGTTCACTCAGTGTGTAAGAGCGGGATGTTACATTTCCTTTTCTCGTTAAAGAAGTGAGCCAAAAATTTATAATGCTTACATATCTCAACTATAAATATTTTATCAGAAACATAGTATTGTAGATATGAAGGTTTCTCATGCGAATAGTAAATTTTGATAACACTAAAATTTTCCATGGCTTCAAAACTTCCTTTCCCAGCTAAGAAAGATGTAGCTTTTAGGGATAATATTGATGTGTTGGGTCAATGAATTAACTTTTTTAAAGAAGAGATGAAAGCATTGTGCACTTCATAGAAGTGATACACATATTTTTGTTTCCAAAGTGTGGGGTACCACATTTGCACCAGTTCGAATTTACAGTTGACCTTTTTAGCCAAGGATGGGCCATTGAACACGTGACAATAAGTCATGACGAAAATCAAATATGAAGACATATAAAAGATTTTCTTTTTCCAAAAATTTCCCAATTAAAAAGATAACTCACTTGAAATAATCCTTTCCCAATCAAATATTATGTTATCATGAATTTAGAAAGACAGTATGTACAAAGCAAGCTCAGGAACAATAGTCGTAACTTCTTGTCTATTTATTCTAGCAAACATCCATGCCATTTATTGGCATGGGTTATTTAGTGAACATACCTGAATATTCGAGAGGTAGTCATGCATAAGTTTGAATCCTCCTTTCTTCATCTTCAAGAAATATTTATCTTCAACTCTCTTGAAAACTGGCGTTGGCTCAAGGAGCCTGAGCATCCTTTTAAAAGTTGAGGGAGATAAAGAGATGGGTGATTCTCCATGTAACTAAATAATTCTTCATTACTTATCAAACTTGTCAATGCACCATGAAATTAATTCTTTGAAGTCATAAACTTCTGGAACACAACCTACCGATGTAATTCTTGATGTCCAAATCTTGTTTGAATTCTTTTCCATGGTTTGTAATGTAGAATACTACCTATAGGCATGTGACCACTGAAATATTTGGTCTTCTCGTCCCAAAAGGTTGATAGTGTCTTTGCAAAAATGCTTTTTTCTTTGAGTTGTCATACTTAACCAAGGTGATGGGCTTAATGAACATATTTGTTTCAAATTGGTACTTTCGAAATACACTTGTTTTCTTTAACACATTTCTAGGGCTCTTAACTCAAGGATTTTTAATGATAATTAGTATTAAATTTATGGTAATTTGTCTCGAGAATCTCATCATTAATAATGGTATTAACACTTATATGTGTGGTAGTCATTTATGGAAAGTATAATTTAATGTGTGTTGGGAAACATGATATGATAGGAAGTAAAGTGTTGTGGGGTGATGGACGATCTGGAGAGAGGACAAGTGGAATAATGGACAATCAAGGTAAGTGACGATCGAGACAACGGGATGACTGAAGGATCGGGATGAGCGGATGAGCTGAACAACAAACAATTGGGACAATGGATAATTGGGGCAACAGATAAGTGGAACAATGGGAGAATCGGGATAGTGCTCTACACCCAAGAGTGAACATCCACTTCCAAAAAATATTCAAAGTGTAGGTGCATAATGAGAGTCATGGAAATTTAGTGAGTATCATGTGAATCGCGAAAGTTAGGTGTAGTAAGGTAAATACGTTAGGAACCCATGATGATCTTGAAATTTTCTAAGTATGGGAAAAACTTTGGAATAGCCTATACAAGAAGGATTAAATAATATTTATCAACATTATAAGTCAACAATATGCCTTTGGAATCCTACTCATTCCCTCTTGATAGTACTTCAATCCCCACCCCATCCCCACTTCTCATCCTTTACCGATTTTATATCGTGTTTTCTTCATTATCTTTTCTTTCATTTCTTATCCCCTTTTTATATTTTGTTTCATTTCCTCTAGTAACCATTCCTTTCACTATTAACCCATTTTTGGGGCATTCCCTCCTTCATTATTTCTCTTCTTACTTTTTTTTCCTATCATAATGTTTTTGGATTTTTTTTATGTTCTTAATTTTATTATGCTTTTATATTGTTTCCCTTATTTAAAAAAACAAAAACAAATTTAATTAAGGTTGCTTAATTCTTTCCATTTTATTTTTTCACTTTCACTTTCATTTATTTTTATTTATTTATATAAATAATAAATTTTCTCACTAATTTATATGACAACTTTTAAATTGGAGAATCTATCCTCATTCCTCACATATATAAGCTCTTCAATTTAGCAATCAAGTAGGGCTTTCGTAAACCCTGGACTCAAAGTCTCATTGTACCTATTTTTAAAAGTGGGGATGAAAACAATCCCCTTAATTATAGGACCATTATGATTAGCTATGTTTTATCCAAGTTATATGGAATTATTTTGGAAAATAAGATCAGCATATGGCTAGAAAGCCTCAAAAAAGAGCTAAAGGCCAAGCTACATTTAGGGGATATCATTCAATTATGGACCACCTTGTTACACGTAGGATCATTGCAGAGGAGTGTCGCAATAATAAATCAATCTCCTATGTTATTTCATTGGATTAAGAAAATGTTTTGACACATTGCTTAGGACTAACCTTTGGAATAGGTTAAAAGAGATAAAAGTTCCTTTCGAGTTGAGAGTTGTTGCAGTAAGGTTGTAAAATAATGTTACTACCAAGTTTAGGAATATTAAGGGCTGGTTAGAAGAAATTAATTGTAATATAGCAGTTAAGCAAGGTCGTCCCCTTTCCCCTGCCCTTTTTGGCATATACATTGACAAGTTAAAGGATTGTTTGGAAGAAGTGTGTTATATCGATTGGAATCTCATTGATATAGTCATAATCCTTTTTGTTTACATCGTTGATATTGTTCTTATGGAAAGGAGCCCCTATGATCTCAACAAGCAACTAAAAATCCTCAAAGATTTATGCTCTAGTATGGGTATGAATTTTAATATTGACAAAAAAAAGGTTATGATAATTAAATCCAAAAACATCACGTACGATAATTTTGTGTATGGAAGCAACAAATTTGAGGAAGTGACTCCATACAATTATGTCAGAATTGATCTTCATTATAAACTTAACTAGAACTATAACATTGAGAAAAGGATAAATGGAATGTGGAATGTTTCTTATGGACTTGAAAACAATTGTAAATCTGTAGACTTTTAGATATGGGATTTTCTTCGACGACTTTATTTTTATTATACATACTAAAAATACTTCTTTCACACAATTTTGATTACTCTTTTCCTTTTACACAATTTTGATTGCTCTTCTCGTAATTATCTTTGTGGGCATTTTCATTCCCATTATATTATTTATGTAAACACAAAAATCTTTGAATGACAATAAAACCTTTGTAAATTCTTTCAATTCTACAACTTTGTTAACCTTTCTGAATCATTTCAATTGTACACCTTCTTTTTTTGCTAACGAGAAGCAATGTATCGAGAAGCAATGTATTAGATAATTTTTTATTTGAGTGCCAACCAACTATTGAATTTTTTACATTCCATCTTTATCCCTAAACAATAAATTACAACTAATTAGACCTGTAGTCCTCCTCATATTATTTAATATCAACTATATTTGACTTAATTTACCCCTTGAACACGGATAGGTTGTTTTGGTTTAATATCATCGATTTAACCCAATTGAATATATGCTTTCGATTTCGATTTATTGAGTTATTTAATACCATAGCATTGATTCTATCTGCTTGAGTGTAACTCAACCAATACCCCAACTTAAACTTTGAATTCAACAATTACAAATGATGACCTAACCTAAAGGGACTTTTAAGTACACTTTAATTATGTTTACTTTTAAGTTTATAGGATTTTTTTTAACTAGTAAGTTTTTTTTTTTTTTTTTGAAGTTTGATTTTTAGTTGAATATAACACAAGTTGTTAGTAAAGAGATTTGGTTTTTAGATGGTGTTGAATTATTTATGAAATCAAAAATATCTAAATTCATTTTTTATACAAAATTTGTAACAAATAGTTTTTTATACAAAATTTGTAACAAGTAATTCAATATAAATCATATTACCTAATGTCCCTTTGGGATATTAGAATGTAATTTTAATCATTGTGAGAAATTATTTGGGTAAATTCATCTTTTTGATCTCAAAAATGAGTGGTTATGTTTTTACTATTAACACTAACACTAGGATATATATTTATGCAAATTTAAACAAAATATTTTTTTACCCCATTGTCTAAGAAAGCGGTGACTAAAGATGGATTCAATCCTTGTATTGTGAACACATTTCCTTTTATTACATATTTTTCTTTGATCATGATCATGTGACAGCTTCATGCCCAAAGGCAAAGTCTTCTCTAGTTCCAAAAGGAAAACTCATAAATCTTATTAGTGGAAAGACTCAAAGTTGAGTAATTGTTAGGTAGACCCAATTAAGAATTATTATGACTCGGTTCCCATTCCTTCAACAATTATAATTTTTGCACTTCCCACAAGTAATGGATAAGCCATTATTACCATATCTCAAGAGGTAATCCTTCTCTCGTTGATTCCCAAACATAGATTTAAATTGGGAAAGAAGAAACATGAAACTTTTTTCTTAGATTGAAAATGGGATGTAGTTTTGTTGTCTTCATGATATGCAAAAAAATAACTTATGGTACTCCAATAATCAACAATCTAGAAGCTAGTAAAAAAAATTCAAACAAAAATATTAAAATTAAAAATATAACTTTTTAATTAAAAGAAATAAACTTGATCATAATTATTCTAAATCAATAAAAAATAATACTAAATTTCAAATTAAATTTATAAATATCGAATATTAAAAATTAAACCCAAAATCATTTATTATATAAATTAACATTTTCTATAAAATATTTTAAATATTATAAAATAAAATAAAATAAACAAACTAACCATACTTATATAACCTAACCTACCCAATTTATCACAATTTATCATGGACTCCACTTATATGCAAAAAGGCACACAACAATGAGAAAGGTTCAAAGAAAATATCATTCTTATTGTTTTAAGAAAATGGATTATATGCATGATAAGTGCATATAAAGTAAAGTAATTTAGATATAAATGGATTATATGTATGATAAGATATAAAGTAGTTTACATATAAATGGGCATAGGTTCAAAGAAAATATCATTCTTATTGTTTTAAGAAAATGGATTATATGCATGATAAGTGCATATAAAGTAAAGTAATTTAGATATAAATGGATTATATGTATGATAAGATATAAAGTAGTTTACATATAAATGGGCATGATGAATGTAGACATACTAATTAAAGAATATGATGGTTTTACTAATTTTCTCACACCAAGCTTCTCTACTTGTAAGGTTAAGAGAAAATATTAGATTTTTTTTTTGTGTCTAGTTTCTTTGTTGTGAGAGAACATGTCATGATAACTCATAAGATGTTACAAACATGTGGGGTTGTCCTTTACACTTAATAAGATGTTACAAGAATAAGATGTTGCAAGCATGTGGGGTTGTACTTACACATGTTTATTTTAGAATTTTACATTATTTACTTTTATTTTAGACATCTTACGCTTACACTTGCGTTTCATGTTTATTTTAAAATTTTACAATATTTACTTTTATTTTACAAAGAAGAGACATATTGCGATGGGACAACATATTTACAGTGCACATTTAGTTAAAGATAAGCTATGTACTCACGTTATTTTTACATTAATTTTACAACATTTACTTTTATTCCACAAAGAAGAGACATATTATGATGGGACAACATATTTGCAGTGGACATTTAGTTAAATAGAAGCCATGCCATGTATCCACATTGTTCAGTTCAAAATAAAAGACATAAGAAAACAACAAGAAAAAATAAAAACACAAAAACATAATTTGGTGGTTTGATTGCAAATTTGTATCCACATTGTTTAATCAATCCAAAACAAGTCAAGTAGAAACAATGTTCTAGGACGAATGATGACTTGAACTCCTTTAAAGTAGACATAAGAAAACCATATTAAAAAGTTGAGATAAAGTCTAGTGATTTACCTTATGGTTAGTCTCATACACATCAACATGATACACCAACACCATGTTCCCCTTATTGGGAATGGACTTATTCAAATCCAAACTTTGGTTTGAAATGAAATTATTTAAACCAATGAATGATTAAAGTTTTTGATGGAAAAAACAATTTAAAAAACCATAATGTTTTTTTACATTGTAGTTGTAGCTTTAGTGATGGTTATAAGGAATATTGGTTTTCTTGTGAATATTATTTAGGTTAATATCATATTTTGGGGACTTGGAGTAAGATCTAAAATTGCTTCTAATTGGCTACGAGTTTATCTTCCTTGGACATAAGGAAAAATGTTAACGACCCAAAACTTAGATATATCTAGGAAGTGTGAAAGTCTACCCCTTACGGACCACCATTAAGTCATTTTAGGTGGCATAGTTTTTATTGAGTAACAATGATGAGTTAGCCTACATTCACAGATAACAATCAGTGATGACTATCCTCACTATTTATTATTAACTACTAAATTACAATAAATTTTACCACCTTTAATAAACAAATAAATAAAATTTTATCGTATAAAATATTTTTGAATAGTAAAATATTTGCAGTTCATTCTTTTTATTTATATATACAACCTGAGTGGACCTATATATATCTTGAGTAGGCCTAATAGTCAAAAACATGTGTTTCCTCCTAAGAAGTCATGAGTTCAAATCTAGAGATAAATATGATATGTATACCTCCGTAAACTTTAGACTAAAAAAACTTGACATAGATAGACTATGAAATATCAACAAAAACAAACCTTGACATAGATCAACTATGAGATATCAACCAACAAAATACATGTCCCTCTCTATGCAATAATTCCCAGTCCCTCTCTATTGTCATTCCCTCTCTATTTACTTTAGTTGCTTCAACATCAACTTTCTTAAATTATTTAATTTTAATGTAATTTTGTTTTAATTATTCTCATTCCCTCTCTATTTACTTTAGTTTCTTCCTAAACATCAACTTTCTTGAATTATTTAATTTTAATGTAATTTTGTTTTAATGATTCTCATTCTTTCTATTTACTTTTAGTTGCTTCCTAAACATCAACTTTATTGAATTATTTAATTTTAATGTAATTTTGTTTTAATGATTCTCATTCCCTCTCTATATTTACTTTAGTTGCTTCCTAAACGTCGATTTTCTTGAATTATTTAATTTTAATATAATTTTGTTTTAATGATTCTCATTCCCTTTATTTACTTTAGTTGCTTCCTAAACATCAATTTTATTGAATTATGTAATTTTGTGTTTATTGAATAATATATTTATTTGCTTTTTTTTTTCTAATTTAAGGTTTGAATTATTAAATTTTTTTAATTTAAAATTTGAATTATTTAAGTTTATTGAATATTGTTGTTGATAGAGGGAACATGAGGATGGACATTGATTTCTCCAACGACTAGGGTTTACTTTAGTCATTGTTATTGAACTATTCTATTGGAGTTGTTGGAGTGCTCATCTAATCCATTGAACCATCTCACATTAGAGTAAATTGGGGTCTTGATTATGTGGGTTTGTAAGTATAATCATTTAAAGCTGTCATTTTCTTTAGTTGTAGGTTAAGATGGTGAGTTGTAGCTTGAGATAATCATCACGAGCTGCAAAATTAATCAAGAGTGAGGGGTTTTGGTGAAGCTTGTCGTCGTTGAACTAGGTCTATTCAAGATGAGGGATGCTAACAACCTAAAATCATAGGCCCTTTTCTATCTGGTTCAATCTTTGAACCCTCACAAAAAGAATCATCCTCATCAAAGGAGATTTGTAAAAATATTGGAAGGCATTCCTCAGCTAGACCTCCCATCAATAGAACCAAAAATGAAATCCATCATATTATATGAGCATGCACCGATATGAAATTTTATACGCCTTTGGCCAAGTCCAAAAGTTGTGGAAACTTGTGTGGTTGAGCAATGGTCTCCTAAGATCAAAGGACATATATCATCTATTTCTTTTGGCCATGGCTATTTTGTTTTTATTTTTAACAAACTAGAGTGGGATTTGATATTCATCTTTGGACCATATTTTATGGGATCTAGGGGAATGTAGATGGCTCGATGGTCCCTAGACTTTGTCACACACCCACTACGGCAACTAAATTTTTTTTTTTGTCTTTTCTTCAAGGGACAGAATCCCTGAATTTCTACGGGGCCTAGTGCAGACCATCCCTTCCCTTATCCTCCTCCAAGCGACCATAACCTAGCCTTAGCAGAAGCGCCTTTCGTAACTCGCGAGTTGGAGATTCAAGGCTCTCGAATCCTCTTTCTCCAAACGTCGATACCTGAAATGTGATACGGGTATGGCTCCCTCCTCACTAGTGTCTGCTACATATAACCGTAGGCTAGGCTAAACACTAGCACTACTCACATCTCACAACTTCACGAGTTGGAGTGTTGAGCCCTCGTGCTCCTCCTTTGCGAATCCCCGAAACGCGAAAGGTCAACATTACGTGGACTCTACCAAAGCGACACGTACACGCCACTTGTCTCCTCTGATGTACTATGCTTACAAGTTGTGTCACCGCCGCCCGTCACATGAGACCTTGTCTCTCGGCATTTCACGACCTTAGCGATCAAGGTGTAACTTCTTCACCCTTGGAAACCCCAAAACACGATAAGCCAACAATGGGTTGACTCTTTCCCAGGCGACATGTGTCCACCACCTGTCACCCACTTCCACCTTTCTTTGGGCACTTGTTGTTATGCCACCTATCAACCACGCGGTCCCCACCTAACGGATGTGCCACGTGTTCGCACGAGCCCTCGATGCTCGACACTTCGCGACTTCTGCAGTCGAAAATAAATTCTTTCAACCTTTGAACCCCTGATACGCGATACCACGCAGAGGTTCTGATCCAACGGTTCTCCTGTGGCTTGGATCCAATGACCATGATCATGTCACGATTTCGTGAATCGTGAGTTCGTGCAGTCCTACCCTAGACCACTCCAAGTCACGAGTCAGCAAAATGCTACCTGACTGCCACGCATCCTGTGCCGATGGACGGTTCTGAATACTTCGATACTTTCAGGACGCTGTCGAGTCCACTCTCCTGCTTATGCAAAGGTTAAGATTGACGGTCAATAGAGCTCTGACAGATCCTTGGATCTATGGTCCTGGATCCCATCACTACTTGTGAAGGTTGAAAGGGTCGAGGTGTTAACGCCTGCACTCCTCCTCTAGATCCATTGGTCTTGACAGATCTGGGGTATTTCTGAAAGGATTCTGACCTTTCGTCTACCAAACGATGGGGTATTCTCTTTCGGTAATTGGACTCGCTATCCTTTCTGAGCTTGAATCATGAAATTCAACCTCTCGGAGCTTCAAACTCCCACGACTCTGAGACCTTAGAGAGCTACTCTTTCTTACATAAGGTTTCCAGACCCGAATTGCATGAACCTTCATACGGTTCTTGGGCAATTGTCCCTGATCTTAGTCGAGTCTCTGAGTAAAGGTTTGGTACGGTTCCAATGTTTATGGGATAATTCCCGGGGAAGAGTACTTTCGAGGAGCCTTCCCAGAATATTACGAGAATCAAGCAAACAAGATGATTCTCTATGGAGCAAACTCATGCCCGAGACTTAATCATTTGTACAGAAACCAACTATGGCATGTAAGTATACACATGCATCCATTATTTCCAGTCTAGAACACCAGGCAATCATTCCACACAGAAATCAATATGGGTATATAAACATGAGCATGTATTCATGATATTCAATTCAAAATACAAGGCATAAAACACTTATCAGATCCACCAAGCGTGATGCAACTGCTGAGAGGGGTGCTCATTTCCACCCAACCGTAGGCTCAGTGACTCCAAACGGATTTACCACTAGCCACCCCCGAGCTAGACCACGATGCTTTGAGATTCAATCTCCTACTTCTAGCTCAACGAAAGTCAAGGCCGAAGGTTACTCTTCTTCTCCTAATACAGAAAAATAATCCAAGACGAAGGTTACTCTCCTCCTATACAGAAAAATAATCCAGGACAAAGGTTACTCTCCTTCTCCTATACAGAAAAATAATCCAGGATGAAGGTTACTCTCCTTCTCCTATGCTCAGAACTCCCTGTGTTTCCTGAGTTTCTCCAGTTCTCTTCCGCAATCCCTATCGTACACTCTATCTCTCTACCCCTTACCACATTTCCTCTCTTGCCTTTTTCTCTGCAAGATTGTGTGTGGTGCGAATTTCCCCGTCCGTGGTCAAGTCTGAGAGATTTTATGGATGGGCGGTTCACCCCCATCCCCTCATAAACTCTTGAGGAGCCTCCCCACCTACCAATCTGACGGGAAATCCATTCCAGGGTCAGAAGGTTGCTTTGGTCTTTGAGCAAGTAAAAACTAGTACGATACTGGCTCGGTGGAAATTAACGCAACCATTCCAGGTCCCTTCCACCACCTCTCATTAGCCATCATGGTCTATTTTAGCACATTCCCCTCCCAATAGTCATGCAACACATATTCATAAGATAATTTACATTCATCGACCTTTTATACAAAGGTTCGTCAAATCAAACATTCACATCTTTGAGTTTGCCATAGTTGTTGGACACTATAGTTATTTTTACAGACTCGGGGAAACAGGGTGTTAAAATTCCCTCCCTCTTAAAGGAACATCATCCTCGATGGTATATCTATCAATATGACGTGTGTGTACAGAAGTAAACAAAATCAGATATGCATGTTTCATGGCACCTTCCATTTCCCACGTAGCCTCATATGGGCCAAAATGTTTCCACTGCACCTTGACCTGTGCAATGGTTCGGTTTCTGAGTGGGGTTTCTTTTCTATCCAGTATGCATTGAGTTTCTGGCAGGAATTCTCCCTCCGGTTCCACCTGGATCACAGACCAGACAATTATATGATTAGAATCATGTACATATTTCTTCAATAATGAAACATGGAAAACATTATGTGCTTTTACTGTGGGAGGAAGTGCTAGCCTATAGGCCATAGGTCCCACTCTATCTAGAACTTCAAAGGGTCCATAATACCGAGGTTCCAACTTGGCACAAGCTTCCATCCTCAGGGAACTCTTCCTGGGCCTAACTCTGAGATATACGTGGTCTCCCGTCTTGAATTCTCTTGGAGTTCTCTTCCGGTCGTCGTAAATTTTCTGTCTGTTCTGAGCGACCTTTAGATTTTGTTTTATCTGAATCACTTGTTGTTCCATTTCTTTCGACATGTCGGGTCCAATAGTAATTCTGTTTACCAGATTACTCCAACTGACTGGAGTGTTGCACGACCTACCATAGAGGACATCGAAAGGACTCATCTTCATGGATTCTTGGTAGCCGTTGTTGTAGGCGAATTCCACTAGTGGAAGGTAATCTTCCCACTTTTTGGGTTGATGCATTACATTCATCCTTAGCATGTCTTCTAATATTTGGTTCACTCTTTCCGTATGTCCATCGATTTGAGGATGATAGGCTATGCTAAACAGTAATTTGGTCTCCATACCAACCATCAAGGATTTCCAAAAGTTGGAAGTAAATTTTGTGTCTCTGTTAGACACGATCTCTTTAGGCATACCATGTAGTCTGAATATCTCCTTCATGAATACGTTGGCGATGTCTATTGCCTTGCAAGTCGACTTGACGGGGATAAAATGAGTGGAATTTCTCAATTTATCCACCACTACCATGATGGAGTCATTCTGTTTGGTCGAGGTTGGTAATCCGATGATGAAATCCATGGAGATGGTTTCCCATTTCCATTCCAGGATTGGTAGAGGTTGTAATAATCCTGCTGGGTGTCGGTGTTCTTCTTTAACCTGTTGGCATTCTATGAATTTGGCTAAGTACTCAACTATGTCTTTCTTCAATCCAGGCCAATAGAATTGTTTCCTGGTGGTCGTGATCATCTTCTGGTATCCTGAATGACCAGTATATGGTCTTTTATATAGTTCATCCATTATGAACCTCTTCAAGTCATCACAATCTGGAATATACAATATGTTTTTGTAAGTTAGCAGACCTCCATCTATCATCTGGTAGCCTTCATACTTTATCCCTATGGGTTCTTGCTCCAGGTACGATGTCACGGTCTGGAAGAATGTGTCTGTTTCTTGTGCATTCCTGACTCTTTCCTTGACATTTGTCTCGCAGGTGCTCACCGCTATCAGGTGAATTGTTTTCATACTTCTTCTAAGGGCATCGACCACCTTATTTTCCTTTCCTTTAATATGTTTGATTTCAAAATCAAACTCGCTAAGGAAGGCCATCCACCTAGCTTGTCTGGCATTGAGCTTTGGTTGGTCAAACAGATATCGCAATCCACAGTGGTCTGTCATAAGTACAGATTTCCTTCCCAAGAGGTAATGCCTCCACATTTTTAAGGCATGCACTATGGCGGCTAGTTCTAGATCATGGGTCACATAGTTGACTTTGTTCTCATTCAATTTTCGGGATTCATAGCAGACTACACTTCCTCCTTGCATAAGGACTCCTCCAAGCCCTTCCTTGTAGGCATCTGTGCACACGATGAATTCAGCTTCAGGATCCGCGATCTTCAACATGGGTGTGTGGGTTAGTAGATGTTTTAGGGATTGAAATATTTCTTCACATTCTTGTGTCCACGTGAATTTAGATCCCTTCTTCTGGAGGGCAGTGATTGGACAACCAATCTTGGAGAATCCTTTTATAAATATCCTATAGTATCCTTCTAATCCCATAAAGGATCTAATATCTGAAACGTCCTTTGGGGTAGGCCATTCCATGATAGACTCGATCTTGTCAGGGTCTACTGCTACTCCTTATTCAGATATGATATGGACCAAGTAATGTATTTTCTTCTGGAAAAAATCACACTTGCTAAATTTTGCATAGAGTTGATGTTCTCTTAGCACTTGAAGCACAAGTCTAAGATGTTCCTCATGTTCCTCTCTATTCTTGGAGTAAATTAATATATCGTCAATAAAAACCAATACAAATTTTTCTAGGAATTTGTTGAGCACATTGTTCATCAAGCACATAAAAGTGGCAGGGGCATTGGTTAATCCAAATGGTACTACCACAAACTCATAGTGGTCATATCTCATCCTTAAGGCAGTTTTGTGGATGTCTTCACCCTTGATTCGGACTTGATGGTATCCAGATCTCAAGTCAATCTTTGAGAAGATGGAAGCACCTCCCAATTGATCGAACATGTCATCGATCCTGGGTAAGGGGTACTTGTTCTTTATGCTTACCTTATTGAGTTGTCTATAATCTATGCACAATCGAAGGGTATCGTCTTTCTTTTTCACAAACATGATTGGTTCTCCCCATGGAGACACGCTGGGCCGGATATAGCCTTTGTCCATGATTTCTTTTAGTTGTAATTTAAGCTCAACATCTCGGGTGTGCTCATCCTGTAGGGTGTCCTAGACACTGGCACCACTCCTGGTGCAAGTTCTATCGAGAAGTCAATGTCCCTTCTCGGAGGTAGACCCGGTACCTCTTCCAGAAATACATCTCTATATTCTCTTAGTGTGGGGTGGTCTTTGAGGCTTGGTTTGTCATCTTCAACTGATTCCAACACCTGTATCGCATATAGTGGACATCCCTTTCTGCAATACTTTCTCATTTGAAGGTCTGATATTCGTCTCACTGAGACAGGTTTTTGGATCCCTTGAAGGGTTATCCTTCTTCCTTCTTCACTTACACATTCTAAGGTTTTATGGTAACAGTCCAGTCTGGCTTTATATGTGGCTAGCCAATCCATACCAATCAACAGGTCATATGATCCTAGGGGTAGTATGTTAAGAGTTTCTTTGGTGGGGAATTCACCCATAGTGAATTGGCAAGATGGTATGCCCTCCACTACCTTTCTTTTGGTGCCAGTGGCTAATTGTACCAACCATGGCTTGGCGTGTTTATGTGGCTATAATTTACACTTATCAACAACCTTACGAGCTATATAACTCAAATTTGAACCAAGGTCAATTAGAATAGACACTAGATGGTTGGTGATCATACCTTCCATCTCCACCACTGAAGCTTGGTGGTCAGCTTGTTTATTAACCAAGGCTGCATAAATTTGTGGCACACTCCTGGCCACATCATTGACAGTGGTAGCTTCTTGAACATTGTAAATTCTCCGACCGTTCTGTTGTCAATGCGGGCAGTCCCTATTGAAAAGTCAACAAGAAACATGTGTCTAATTTACTTTTCCCTTAATTAAATTAGACAAAAAATATTAATCTATTATTTCATTCATAACTGAGTGAGTTGGATTTTTAACAGAATTATAAGTGTAGTTAAGTGAGTTAAGATCAGTTGTACTAGTTGTAACTAAACATGCACTAGTAAGAGTTCAATTAATCAGTGAACTCACATGCAACTGAAGATTCACCACGGTTAACTACATGCATGTCAGATCCAGTGGAGACCCAATTGAGATAACAGGTGAAAGGGATAGTTTGGCTATCAGTTGTGATTTGATTGCACATGCAGTCGATATTCTTATGAGCATGTGCAAAATAGGCAATTTGTGAATGATTCGATCATTGTGAGAATTTCGATTGCAGAGTTTGTGCAGAGGAGGCAAGTTGTCTGGACACAGGAATTGGCGCATGTATTTGCTAATTTGTGTATGACAGTGTGAGACGATTTTATTGTACTGAAAGCTATTGGATTAGAGTTTTGTATGAGATTGTTTCATGATTCATGATATACATAATATATGATAGTGGGGCTTTTAGCTTTACGCTTTCCTGGTAAAACTTCTTTGTTGTGTGTTATTGATATTTCACTTTGTGCATTGTTGTAGTGATCGTGGTTTAATTGCTTCCGCAAGAATAATAGTAGAAGCGATTATGTATTTAACAAGTGGCGGAAATTGTTAGATCAGGAGAATCGCAGGAATACATTAATTTGCATTGAAAGTTCTACATGGTATCATAGCCACGGAGGCCACGAAGCTATGGAAGTGAGGTGCGAACAAAATCGTGTTCTCGCAGGTCCCATCTCTAGCCAGGTGCGAACTCTGGTACTGAAAAATTCCGTTGTTTTCAAGAACAGTAATTCTGAGAAGAACAAAATCGTTGTTCTCGCAGGTCCCATCTCTAGGCAGGGTGCGAACTTCATTGTCATTCTTACAGGCTACAGTGGAGCAGGGTGCGAACTTCCCTCACCCTAACAGTGAAGCAGGGTGAAAACTTCATTAGCATTCTCACAGGCTATAGTGGAGAAGGGTGCGAACTTCCCAGGCAAGTTCACAGGCTACACACAGGCAGGGTGCGAACTTCCCTCATGCTACTCTCAGGTGGGCAGCGAACCTCCCGGGGAAGAGGGATTGTAGAAGTTGAGTTTTGGTGGTTGGATAACATTCAAATTTGCAAGATTTTCTTGGTGCGATAGCTGATTCAAGATCGAAAATGTCTTTCAATGGCTTGAGGTTGGAGTATGCACTCGAAGGCAGCTCTAACTACATTGCTTGGAAGGACAGGATGGAAGCAGTGCTCGAAGACAATGGATTGAAGGGTTACATTGACGCAGATGTTCCTAAGCCGGATGCGACAGATACTGCAAATCTTGATGCATGGCAAAAGAAAGTAGCAAAGGCGAGGAGTATTCTGTTGGAGGGAGTACGAGACCACATTGTCTCAAGTCTCCATGGGAAAACCACACCATATGCAATGTGGAAGGTTTTGACAGATCTGTTCCAAAACAGTAGCGACCATAGGAAATTGATGCTCAAAGATAAACTCAGGAAGATCAAGATGGAGAAAGGCGACACCATTCCAAAATATCTCACGAAATTTGTCCAATGTCGGGATGAGCTTGGAAGTGTGGGAATAACAGTCGTTGTTGATGATTTGGTGAGCTTGGTGCTCCTAGGGCTTCCTAAGAGTTGGCACAGTTATCAAGACTCTGTCAATGGAAGGGAAAAATTGCCAGATTGGGAACGACTGTCGTCGGATCTAGTGCAAGAGGAGTTCAGGTGGAACACTAGAGATGTATCTTCATCAAAGCGTGATGAGGAAGAGGATTGTGCTTTGACTGCCAAGGCAAGGAAAGGGAAAGGGAAGAAATTACAATCAAAATCCGAGTCTAAAGTAAAGAAGCTGGATTTGTCCAAAGTGAAGTGTTTTCACTGTCACGAACGTGGGCATATCGCTACTAACTGTCCACAAAAGAAGAAGAACAAGACAGTTGTTGGATCTGCAACTGGTGAGGCTCTTGTCTCACAATTTGAGCTTGATTTCACTTTGATCGCATGCATGGCTTCAAGTGCATTGGGATCAGTGTGGTATTTGGATAGTGGCGCTTCCTTCCACATGACGGGAGATAGAGAGTCTTTCATTGACTTGGAGGAGAAAGATCTCAGAATGCATATAGAGATGGGCGATGATGGACGATATAGTGAAACTGGTATTGGTATCATTACCTTTCATAGGGAGTCAGGTAAACCATTTCAATTGAAAAATGTTATGCATGTTCCAGGTTTGAAGAAAAACTTAGTCTCAGTCGCAATGTTGGAGGACAAAGGCTATGATGTTGTTTTTAGAAGTGGTAAAGCCTACCTGCGACATAAAGCAACAGGTCAAGTCAAGAAGATAGGGATTCTAGTTAAGAATCTCTACATGCCGGAGGTAGATGGCTGTAATTCCATGATAGGCAAGGCAGAAAAAGTGGTGAGCTGGGATGAGGGAGAATTATGGCACAGGAGATTGGGCCATCTTCATCATGGATCCTTGAAGATCATGAAACAAATATCTACCGGACTTCCAAGGGGAACACTTGCTCAGTCAGATCAGTGCAAGGGGTGAACCCTAGGGAAGTATGTAAATTCCACCTTTCATGAAAAGGAAAACCATGCTTCGGTGATCCTAGAGAGAATTCACATGGACGTGTGTGGACCATTCTCGGTTGCTTCAACAGCAAAACATAGGTATTATGTTATTTTTGTTGATGACTTTTCTCGTAAATGTTGGATATTCTTCATGCAGAAGAAGGATCAAACATTCTCAAAGTTTTGTGATTTTAAAGCATTGGTGGAGAAAGAGTCAGGGAAGCAAGTGAAGGCTCTAAGGAGAGATAATGGTGGAGAATACATCTCTAACGAATTCAAAGACTTCTGCAGCAGAGAAGGAATTCGAAGAGAACTCATAGCGCCTCATAACCCACAGTAGAATGGGGTCGCAGAGAGAAAGAACAGAACGATCATGGGTGCAGAACGAGCGATGTTGCATGATCAGGACCTACCAATTCATTTGTGGGTAGAAGCATGCAATACTACAGTTTATGTGCAGAACCATTTTCCTCATAGAGTAATTGGCATGAGTACACCTGAAGAAAATTTTACCGGTAAGAAACCTGATGTTTTGCATTTAAAATTTTTTGGCTCATCTGTTTTTGTGCATGTGAACAAGGATGCCAGGAAGAAGCTGGAACTGAATGATGAAGTTGGGGTATTTGTGGGGTACACAGAAACACCCCATAATTATTGTGTGTATTTTCCAAACAATAATATGACTATTATGTGACGGGATATAAAATTCAATGAGGGGAAAGCCATGCGGTTGTCGCTTGAGAGGGAGCTAGACTTGCATGCAGAAGAGGAACTATTGGTTCCCAAAGATGAGTCTCAATATGTGGACCAGCCACATGAGGAGGTTCATGGAGTGGAGGAAACCACTCAAGTAGAGCCATCCATTATAAATGGCAGAAAGCGCACCACGGAAGCTGATAGATTGAGACTAGATGTTGCACAGAATGTAGGAGCCCCTATTTCACAATGCAGACAGAGACAATCTCCTGATCGATTTGCTGGATACATGGCTCTCATGAGAAAATGTATTGTGACTGAACCATCTTCCTTTCAGGAAGAAGTGTAGGACCCCACTCGGGTTGATGCTATGGTAGAGGAGTATGACTCCATTGTCAAAAACAATGTATGGGAAATTGTCCCAAGACCGATTGATAAATCAGTGGTAGGTTCGAGATGGATCTACAAGGTAAAGCAAGTTGTTGATGGAAGTGTGGAGAAATACAAGGCCAGGTTTGTGGCCCGGGGCTTCTCACAGATTGAGGGGATAGATTATGGTGAGACCTTTGCACCTGTCGCAAGGTACTCTTCCATAAGATCCATCCTTGCACTCTCAGTGCAGATGGGCTAGTGCATTCATCAGATGGATGTAAAAACTGTGTTCCTTAACAGGATCATTGAGGAAGAAGTGTACATTGAACAGCCAGAAGGTTTTGAGACCTTTGACAGAGAGTCGCATGTGTGCAGACTCAAGAGAGCATTGTATGGGTTGAAGCAAGCACCTCGTGCTTGGTACACTCGGAGAGACATCTATTTCACTGGATTGGGCTTCACCAAAAGTGAAGCAGATGCAAACCTATACCAAATTGTGGTGGAGGGTAATCTTTTAATCATTGTGCTTTATGTTGATGATTTAATACTTACTAGTGATGAGCAATTGATAAAATCATGCAAGGATGACCTTGCAAAGGAGTTTGATATGAAGGATTTGGGCCTTCTTCATTATTTCCTTGGATTGGAAATATGGCAGCGAGATGGTGAACTTTTTGTGTCTCAAGGAAAGTATGCACGCGAGATACTGGGTAAGTTTCACATGGAGGATTGCAAACCCATGGATACTCCTCTTCCAGGAAACTGGAGGAAAGAGGATGCTACTTCTTGAGAGGTAGTGGATGCTACTGTCTATCGACAGTTAGTGGGTTTGCTAATGTATTTAGTGAACACGAGACCGGACATTTGCTACGCGGTTAACCAGCTAAGTCAAGCGATGGTTAAGCCTACCAAACTCTTTTGGAAGGAAGGTAAGCATGCCCTGAGATATCTGAAGGGCACATCTGAGTATGGATTATGGTACAGACAGAAAAATGAGGCGAATTTGCATGGCTTCACGGATGCAGATTAGACAGGAAAACCAACGGACAGAAAGAGCACATCAGGAGGGATCTTTAGTATCGGATCTACAGTTGTTTCTTGGTACAATAGGAAACAGAGATCCGTGGCACTTAGTTCAGTGAAAGAAGAATACATGGCAGTGAGTCAAGCTGCATGTGAGGCTATCTGGATGAGGAAGATCTTGGTTGGTTTGTTTGGTTCTCATTTAGATCCGACAGTGATTTATTGTGATAATCAGAGTTGCATTAAACTCTCGATTAATTCTGTGTTTCATGACAAATCTAAGCATATAGATATCTGGTATCATCATCTCAGAGATTTTGTGCAGCGGAAGATTATGTTGCTTAAATACATTCCTACAGAAGATCAGGATGTAGACATTCTGATGAAGGTGCGCACCAGGAGCAAATTCGAATATCATAGAGACAGGATTGGGGTGAAGGATAAACCCTTTCTTGTTAAGAGGGAGTGTTGAAAAGTCAACAAGAAACATGTGTTTAATTTACTTTTCCCTTAATTCAATTAGACAATAAATATTAATCTATTATTTCATTCATAACTGAGTGAGTTGGATTTGTAATAGAATTATAAGTGTAGTTAAGTGAGTTAAGATCAGTTGTACTAGTTGTAACTAAACATGCACTAGTGAGAGTTTAGTTAATCAGTGAACTGACATGCAACTGAAGATTCACCATGGTTAACTACATGCATGTCAGACCCAGTGGAGACCCAGTTGAGATAACAGGTGAAAGGGACAGTTTGGCTATCAGTTGTGATTTGATCACACATGCAGTGGATATACTTATGAGCATGTGCAAACTAGGCAATTTGTGAATGATTCGATCATTGTGAGAATTTGGATTGCAGAGTTTGTGCAGAAGAGGCAGACTGTATGGACATAGGAATTGGCGCATGTATTTGCTAATTTGTGTATGACAGTGTGAGACGATTGTATTGTACCGAGAGCTCTTGGATTAGAGTTTTGTATGAGATTGTTTCATGATTCATGATATACATAATATATGATAGTGGGGTTTTTAGCTTTACGCTTTCCCGGTAAAACTTATGTGTTGTGTGTTATTGATATTTCACTTTATGCATTGTGGTTGTGATCGTGGTTTAATTGCTTCCGCAAGAATAATAGTAGAAGTGATTCTGTATTTAACAAGTGGCGGAAATTGTTAGATCAGGAGAATCGTAGGAATACATTAATTTGTATCGAAAATTCTACAGTCCCTCAATAGATGTTCTTCTCCACAACCCCAACATTTCAAGGGTTCTCTCTTTGGGTTATCAATCTTTCCTGGGCTAGATCCAGTAGGTTTATTTCCACTCTGGGAGGGGAAATTTTTTTGATGTACACTTCGGGTTGGGAAGCTCATCCTTGAGTCCTTTTTATAGTTTTTAAATCTTAGGGATTTAAACCCCTTTTTCTTGAATCCTAAACTATTCTTCTGCTTCCAGCCTTCAAGAGGTTTTGTCTGATGCCCAAACTATTCATAACAATATCTTGCCTTTCAGGTAGTTTCTTATAGGGTCTTTGGCTCGTCAAACTCAATCTTGTTCTGATAGTCCTTAGGTAGTCCACTAATGAATCATTGCACCTTTTCCTTTTCTGCTTTTATATAGGGTACGTACCTCAGCAACTCGAGGAATTTGCTGACCTATTCCTCTATGGTGAGTTGCCCCAGCTTGAGTTCATAGAATTCTTTAGTCTTTTCGTCAAAATAATTTTTCGATAGATACTTCTTCCTGAAGTATTTCTCAAACCGTTCCCAAGATAGGTCCTCTTCGTGAATCCCTTTTACATTCTTAAGGTCTTCCCACCAAATGGAAGCCTTTCCATTCAAGTTGAAAGTGGCTACTCGGGCCTTCAAGTTTTCTGAGAAGTCATGGACTCTAAAATACTTCTTTAGTCCAAGCAACCAGGCCTCCGCTTCCTCCCCCTTCTTTATTTCATCGTCAAAAGAGGGTGGTTTGGCCTTCTTGAATTCTTCGAGATTATGACTTTCGGAATGCTTTCGCTTCTTCCATTTTCTTCGGGAATAAGAACTAGTTCTTCTACTAGAATATTCCTCTGAGTCGCCAGTTTTCTTTCCAGAGGAATCGTCCGATGCTTGTCCCTTATCTCTGGGGTGGACCTTTCTTGAGTTTCTCTTCCCAGTGTGGCCACTTAAAAGACCACGTTTTTGTATCTCAGGTAGACTTCAACTTTTCTTTGTCTATCGTCGGTCCGTGTGACTGGTGTTAGGTCCATGCTGCAATTGTCTTTGTATGTCGAATAAACTTTGCAGCAAGACTAAATTAATTTTTGTTTTCTTCTTTTGCTCTTTTATCAACCTCTCGTTGTCAGCCTTGCAGCTCTGCAGTTCGACCATGAGGCTCCTCACAGTCTCAGCTAGATCTAGAGGGGTCTCTACCGCCCTCCTTTTGTTAGACTCTTCATCTCTATTGTGGGAGCCATCCCCCACTTCATGGTGTGTCACCATTCTATGCGTCTGCAGTTTCCCGCAGTTGATTGTCCGCTTGTGTGCAGGAAAAACACTTGTTGTTAGTCAATATTTATATTCATTCATAACCAGCGCATAATTCATATTTTTCAAATGCATACACACAATAGGAATTTTCGTTCTTAACTTCAACTTTTGATAAAGGGGGTTAAGATAGAGGGTTACTCCTTTTAAGAGTACTTCAAATGGATTTTCTGTGCAACTCGTTCATGAACCCAAGCAAGCCAAGTGTTGTAACCATGCTCTGATACCAATTTGTCACACACCCACTACGACAACTAATTTTTTTTTTTTGTCTTTTCTTCGAGGGACATAATCCCTGAATTTCTACGAGGCCTAGCGCAGACCATCCCTTCCCTTATCCTCCTCCAAGTGATCACAACCTGGCCTTAGTGAAAGTGCCTTTCGCAACTCGCGAGTTGGAGAGTCAAGGCTCTCAACTCCTCTTTCTCCAAACATCGATACCCGAAATGCGATACGGGTATGGCTCCCTCCTCACTAGCACCTGCTACATATAATCGTAGCCTAGGATAAACACTAGAACTACTCGCATCTCGCGACTTCACGAGTTGGAGTGTTGAGCCCTCGTGCTCCTCCTTTGTGAATCCCCGAAACATGAAAGGTCAATGTTACATGGACTGTGCCAAAGCGACGCATACACGCCACTTGTCTCCTCCACTATACTCTGCTTACGAGTTGTGTCGTTGTCGCCCGTTGCACGAGACCTCGGCTCTCGGCGTTTCGCGACCTTAGCGATCAAGGTGCAACTTCTTCACCCTTTGAAACCCTGAAACACGATAAGTCAAAAATGGGTTGACTCTTTCCCAGGCGATATGTGTCCACCACCTGTCACCCGCTTCCACCTTTCTTTGGGTGCTTGTTGTTACACCACCTGTCAACCACGCGGTCCCCACCTAATGGATGTGCCACATGTTCGCACGAGCCCTTGATGCTCGGCACTTCACGACTTCTACAGTTGAAAAGAAATTCTTTCAACCTTTGAACCCCCGATATGCGATACCACGCGGAGGTTCTGATCCAATGGTTCTCTCGTGGATTGGATCTAATGACCACGATCACATCGTGATTTCGTGAATCGTGAGTTCGTGCAGTCCTACCCTGGACCACTCCAATTCGCGAGTCAGTGAAATGCTACCCGACCGCCACGCGTCCTGTGCCGATGGACGGTTCTGAATACTTCAGGACTTTCAGGATGTTGTCGAGTCCACTCTCCTGCCTATGCAAAGGTTAAGATTGACGGTCAATAGAGCTATGATATATCCTTGGATCTACGGTCCTGGATCCCATCGCTACTTGTGAAGGCTGAAAGGGTCGAGGTGTTAACGCCTGTGCTCCTCCTCTAGATCCATCGGTCTTGACAGATCTGGGGTATTTCCAAAAGGATTCCGACCATTCGCCTACCAAATGATGGGGTATTCTCTTTCGATAATTGGACTCGCTATCCTTTCGGAGCCTGAATCACGAAATTCAACCTCTCGGAGCTTCAAACTCCCACGACTCTGAGACCTTAGAGAGCTACTCTTTCTTGCATAAGGTTTCCAGACCCAGATCGCATGAACCTTCAGATGGTTCTTGGGCAATTGTCCTTGATCTTAGTCGAGTCTTTGGGTAAAGGTTCAGTACGGTTCCAAGGTTTATGGGGTAATTCTTGGGGAAGAGTACTCTCGAGGAGCCTTCCCAGAATATTATGAGAATCAAGCAAACAAGACGATTCTCGATGGAGCAAATTCATGCCCCAGACTTAATCATTTGTACAGAAACCAACTATGGCATGTAAGTATACACATGAATCCATTATTTCCATTCTAAAACACCAGGCAATCATTCCACACATAAATCATTATGGCCATATAAACATGAGCATGTATTCATGATATTCAATTCAAAATACAAGGCATAAAACACTTATCAGATCCACCAGGCATGATGCAACTGCTGAGAGGGGTGTTCGTTTCCACCCAACCGTAGGCTCAGTGACTCCAAACGGATTTACCACTAGCCACCCCCGAGCTAGACCACGATGCTTTGAGATTCAGTCTCCTACTTCCAGCTCAACGAAAGTCAAGGACGAAGGTTACTCTCCTTCTCCTGATACAGAAAAATAATCCAGGATGAAGGTTACTCTCCTTCTCTTATACAGAAAAATAATCCAGGATGAAGGTTACTCTCCTTCTCCTATGCTCAGAACTCCCTCTATCTCCAGAGTTTCTTGAGTTCTCTTCTGTGATCCCTGTCACGCGCGCTCTCTCTCTACCCTTTACCACACTTCCTCTCTTGCCTTTTTCTCTGCAAGATTGCATGTGGCGCAAATTTTCCCGTCCGTGGTCAGGTCTGAGAGCTTTTACGGATGGGCGGTTCACCCCCATCCCCTCACTAACTCTTGAGGAGCCTCCCCACCTACCAATCTAACGGGAAATCCATTCTAGGGTCAAAGAGTTGCATTGGTCTTTGAGCAAGTAAAAACCAGTACGGTACTGGCTCGTTGGAAGTTAACGCAACCATTCCAAGTCCCTTCCACCACCTCTCATTAGCCATCGTGGTCTCTTTTAGCACATCCCCCTCCCAGCAGTCATGCAACACATATTCATAACATAATTTACATTCATCGACCTTTTATACAAAGGTCCGTCAAATCAAACATTCACATATTTGAGTTTGCCATAGTTCTTGGCTAGTATATTTATTTTTACAGACTAGGGGAAACAAGGTGTTACAATTCAATCCAAAAGGACAAATCATTTCACCCTAGTGTGGGTTAGATTGCCTCATCTCCCATTAATTTTTTGAGATGATTACACTCTCAAAAATATTGGAAATAAACTGGGAAGATTCATTGATTGAGAAGAACCTAAGGGAAACATGTTTTCATGTACAAGAATATGTGTGGAGGTGGATTTGGAGAATGGACTCTTTGAGGATTTACAAATAAATATAGATGGGTGAATCCATCAACAAATCTTAGATTATGAACAAATTCCATTAAAGGGAAATACTTGTCATGTTTATAGGCATTTTTTCAAAAGTTATCCAAAAACCCAAGAGGGGCATCCTTCACCAAAGAAAAAGAAAATATAAGAACCTAAGCTTGATATGGTCTCAAGAAGGTGTAGAAATTCTTAGTGCAATAATTTTCCTTAGTCATCAACATCCCAAGAGGTTTTTCCCTCCTCAAGAAATTATCAATTTGAATTTCCTGGGAATCTATAGGGTTTAGTAAATCCAAAAGACTTGGAGAAAGAATCTAAAAAGGAAGCAATATAACCCAACTCTGGATTAGCATTCCCCGATAATGGCACAAATCCACCCCTCGAGGATCTTGATACCAATGCTCCAGTAGAAAAGGATGTGAAAGATGAACAAGAGGAAGAAGGTGATGCAGAAGAAATAGAGGAGGAAGAAGATGAGGCAAAGAAAATAGAGGAGGAGGAAGATGAGGAAAAGAAAATAGAGGAGGAAGAAGATGAGGAAAAGAAAATAGAGGAGGAAGAAGAAGATGAGGAAAAAGAACCAGAGCCAACAACAAGGGTTCACGATGAACCTTCTAAATCCTTTACCAAAATCTTCAAGAAAGAGTGAAATCCCTCCCCTCCTCTCACAAGCAGAAGGAAATTCAATCAAGATTGGAGAACTTATGAGATAGAAGGGAAAATCCCTCTCAAGGTATTAAACATTTCTAAAACTTACTTTGGGAAAGGGAGTGATTTCAACTAGCAAGTGATAGATATGTTCTATTTTTTCACTTTCCTTTGTAATCAATTTGTAAAGATTTATTCCTGGGATTCAGGAATTTAGCAAAAATACCTTACATGAAAATCCGCCTTCTCTCTTCCCAATTCTTTGAGGGGAGAAGGAAAAATCTACAAGATCAACAAGATTCTCAATCAACATTTTTTGTATGCCTATTGTAAGCTTTACTATAAATTTTTTGAATATAAATATCTCCCAGTTATAGTTAAACAAAAATCTGAAAATTACTCAAACATATAAGAAAAGTGTTAAGTGTTTATTGTTATTTACTTTATTATATTTATTATTTTCACTAATTACATATTAAGTATACAAAATAACATAAACATTTACTGAAATGTATAATTTTAGTTCTTGAGACTATATTGTAATATGATTAGCTTGGTTGGTTCACTATGTACTTATTGATCTTCAATATATATATATTGATTCCTTATGAATGTTGAATATTGAAGAAGTTTTATGTATAATTGGAGACAAAGCTTAGGTTTGACAATTGGTTGATTTCAAACTCCTCCTACTTAACTCTGATTAGAGTGACCCCAAGAATATAGACATTGTTCTTCTCCATGTCTTCTTTCTCTAGAAGCATGTGGTCCATCCCTTATTTGTCTTTATAGCTATGTGTTTTTCCTGTATCGTTCTTTGGAGATCTCACTCCTTATTTCCATTAGAATTTGACTCAAAACAATTAAATTTAAGTCAAACAAATACATAATGTTACTTTATTTTATACATTTTTTCATGATAATCTTTCGAATATCTTTGTGTGTGAAGTCAACCCTTCTCTAATTCAAAGAGGGAGAAGAGATTTTAAAGTCATAAAACAAAATATTAAACACAACATATTTCACTCTTTATTATTCACGCATGCACCTACATAACATGTCCAATAGGGTAGGAGGGACAATGTGAGCATGCACATGGACTTGTCCCTCAACCAACCAACTATTATCTTAATAGGAACACCAATAATTCTATGGACACCTACATTAGCATGAGAATTATGGTATGTTAGGAATTATGGTATATTGAGAAAATTGACAATGAAATGTAAATAAAGATCATTTTGGATAAGAAGATAAGAATGTGTGTATTTATTCTACCAAATTCACTTGAGATGTGTGGAAATTGAGCCCTTATTATAGTGTAGCAATTGAGATAATCCCAAATCTAAGAAAAATGGCAATGGGTTTGATGTGGAATTAATCCCTATTAGGGTTGTAGTTAGCTTATGATACTCTCAAAAGATCACTTCAACAAGGAACCATGGGGGTATTTGTTCCCCAAAATTTTCCCAAGACTTGTGCATACCCTAACCACTCTAAGAACCTCTACAAAGAATGACTCGCAAGGAACAAAACATAGATCTCATAATTTAAACCTTAGTGGAGAAATACTACCATCATGCTTAACCACCGAACCAATAAATCATGTAATATTTTAGACACAATTTTTTATTTTAAACAATATTAAATGATATTAATACAATGTTTTCCATAGTTATAAATCTTATATGTTTTGTTAGCTAATTTTCTGAATAAAGATTATGTAGGAGTTTTAAGAAACGTTTGACATTTCAAGTGGACACTCCACCCATCATCAGTGATGATGGGTGGAGTGTCCACTTGAAACATAAACGATGATGGGTGGAGTGTCCACTTGAAACATAAACGTTTCTTAAAACTCCTACACAGTCTTTATCCAGAAAATTAACTAACATAATGACTCACTATGAAAACCTACATTCTACTATTACATATTTATTTAAAACTATGTAACAAATATATACAACCAACCAACTCACTAATAAAAACTACTCTCATTCTCTTTCAACCCAAAGAAATTTATCATTTTCTTTAGATGCAAAGTGAATGTTCACTTCAAACATGTGAGTTACAAAGATTTGTTACATTGTTTTAAACCGAAAAACATCAACAATAAATGAGCTTTTACACTTTTCATTTGGAATTTTTTTCCTTCAAGAATTAAACATAACTTTATATTTATTATATTTATTAGATATAACTTTATATTTATTAGATACTTATGTTCTCAAAGTGAATTGGGATTTCAATCTTCCCAATTGCTTACAACTTTTGATTATCATAATCATAATTTTTTATCATATGTGGTAGTTAGATATATTTTATCCATTATGATTATTATGATTTTTAAGGATGAATTTTCAATCATTATAATAATTTATTTATTTAGATTTTGTTTATAATCATTTTAACTTAATAAATATTTTAGTATTTAACTATGATAAACTATAAATAATATATATAATTTTTTTTAATAATAATTTTAAAAATATATATATATAATTTGGTTTTGGAGTATAATTTTAAAGTGTTTTTGTTTAGCTAAGAGTTTGTCTTCGTCAAGCATAAGGAAACAATTAATAACGTAAGATTTAAAGGAATCTGGCATGAGTGAAAGTTAGTTTTTCTTTACAAACCACCAACAAGTTATTTTATGTGGCGTGATTTTCCTTAAACGATAATGAGTCAACTTACATTCAAAAATAGGAGCCAATAATGGTTATCCCCATTGTTATATATAT